>APFE030960500.1:3597-27945 GCA_000404065.3 Pinus taeda
ATGGGTACTTCCCGAATCAATCAACACTATTACCTTTTTCTTCTTGATATGTTCTTCTATCTTGATAGTTTGAGGAGTGGTAATTCCAACCAATGCATTACAAGATATGGTTGGATTCATTTCTTCTTTATCTAGGGTTTTTTATTGCAGTATATCATCTTCTTTTGACATTTCTTGTTCCTTTTCTTCCTCCTCTTCACAATCTATGTAGTATAATTTCTTCTCAGCACACTTATGACCTTTAGTGTATTTGTTATCACAACTGTAACAAAGCCCTTTTGCTATTTTTTCTTCCAATTATTGTGGTGTCAACCTTGTAGGTTGTGGAAGGCTTAGGGGCAACAACACTTCCATCTTTATAGCTGTGAGTGGTAGGCTTCCTGGTTGCCATAATTTTGCTTTCCATTTTTCTTGCTAACATGAATGCCTTCTCCAATGAATCAGGTTCCCAAAGGCGAACCTCTTGTTGGATATTATCCTTTAAAGTCCGTATGAAAACATCAATCCTATGCTCCTCTGGAATATCTCTTACCCTTATGTTCAATTTTTGGAAGTCCTCAATGTGCTCCATCATTGAACCTTTTTGTTTGAGATTTATCAATTGGCTAAAAAAGGTGTTGCTTTTTGTATCCTCATAATGTGTTATCATTTCTTCCGTAAAAATTGCCCAAGTGACAATTTGTTTATAAGAGCAAAGCCAATAATACCATAAAAAACTGATTTCGTTCCAAATATAAAGTTGCAATATGTACCTTTGTGTGTATTATCTTTCCCGGTTTCCTTGTAATACCCCTTAATTCAACTTCCTTTCCTTCCACACAAAATTTCATGAAAAGTTTTTGAAATTTAAAAGCTATTGTACCCAAGGATTTAGCCATTGGACTCCTAGTACAACATCAACACCACCCATTGGAATGGAAAGCATTGGGCTATTCCTTACATCTTGTCCCATGGATAGCTTGATATTATGGCACTTTCTAGAACAATTTATGGTTCCTCCACTTGCAACCATCACTTGACACTTTGGTGCTGGATATAGGAAGCAATTCAATTCCTTTGCTATCTTACAATGAATAAAATTATGGGTACTTCCCGAATCAATTAACACTATTACCTTTTTCTTCTTGATATGTTCGTCTATCTTGATAGTTTTAGGAGTGGTAATTCCAACCAATGCATTACAAGATATGGTTGGATTCATTTCTTCTTTATCTAGGGTTTGTTATTGCAGTATATCGTCTTATTTTGACATTTCTTGTTCCTTTTCTTCCTCCTCTTCACAATCTATGTAGTATAATTTCTTCTCAGCACACTTATGACCTTTATTGTATTTGCTATCACAATTGTAACAAAGCTCTTTTGCTCTTTTTTCTTCCAATTATTGTGGTGTCAACCTTGTAGGTTGTGGAAGGCTAGGGGCAACAACACTTCCATCTTTATAGCTGTGAGTGGTAGGTTTCCTGGTTGCCATAATTTTGCTTTCCATTTTTCTTGCTAACATGAATGCCTTCTCCAATGAATCAGGTTCCCAAAGGTGAACCTCTTGTTGGATATTATCCTTTAAAGTCCCTATGAAAACATCAACCCTATGCTCCTCTGGAATATCTCTTACCCTTATGTTCAATTTTTGGAAGTCCTCAATGTGCTCCATCTTTGAACCTTTTTGTTTGAGATTTATCAATTGGCTAAAAAAGGTGTTGCTTTTTGTATCCTCATAATGTGTTATCATTTCTTCCGTAAAAATTGCCCAAGTGACAATTTGTTTACAAGAGCAAAGCCAATAATACCATAAAAACTGATTTGGTTCTAAATATAAAGTTGCAATATGTACCTTTTGTGTGTTTTACACATTATGGAGATCGAAAAATTGCTCCATCTGTAGTATCCATGTTCTGTGATCCTTGCCATCAAACTTCCTCATATCAATTTTTAGAACATGGTGGATCTTCAATCCAACATTAGAGTCTATGAAATCGTGATTAACATTTCTTTTGTTCTCATCATGAGTTTCCTTTACTACCCTTTCACCATTAGTGACCATTTCTTGTAGCAACTTATTCAAATTTATCTTTAATTCTTCCATCTTATCGTCCATGCCATTTATCTTAGCATCCATCCCATTCATCTTAAGCTTCCATGCCATCCATCTTAGTTTCCATCTTAACTTGCATGCCATTCATATTAGCTTCCACGCCATTCATCTTGGCTTCATTTACCTTTAGTGAGAATGCAATGTGTTGTACTTGGTCTTGTAATTTTGATATATCATGTTGCATTTCTTCCTCTTCTTCACGAGTCATGCTAGAGCTTTCAGGTTGTTTACTAGGTGTTTCCATTTTCTTTCTTCAGGTCATTAATTAATGCTAATAATTCTTCATTATTCCCTTTGAATTCGTTCAAACTAGTTTTTCAAACCAATCTTATGCAAAATTTAAAAAAAAACTACACACCTTTTTTTCACTTTGTAAGAGCTTGATATTGAATCTGTTGTATCTTTGTAACTGCAGATCTCGAATATCTAAAATCTCATCCTATGGTAGCCCTCTGAGTCCTCTTTCTAACCCCACAAGTTTGATCAATATTGGATTCTCCAAGGAAGAGTTATGCCAAATCTCCCACAGTGACTTGATTATAAACTAGTTCAGTAGAGCGAACTTGTACGACGTGCCACGTGTCACTATTTCAACCTTAGTACCTGAAACTGATACACAGAAAACTACGACCATCCTCTTTTTGAAACTTCTTACGAAATTTCAATCTAATGCTCAAAACAAAAGTTATGACGATTCTCCCTAGGTCACCTGTTTGGAATGTAATTCGGGAGTCTGCAAAAACCCTAACTTCCTCAGATCATATCTCCACAAATATAGCAAGACAAGCTCTGAAATTCAGACCCAAAGTTCAAAACGATTTTCTCAAATGGGTTTTTTTTGTAGCTTCTGAAACGTCGTAGAAAAAATTTATAGCGAAAATGCCACAACGACCTGTTTGGAGTAGCAAAACCCTAGAATCCAAAGCTCTGATACCAAATGTTAGGAAACCAGCTCACCAAAAGATAGAAAAGATAGATCAACGCCTTAGAATTCAGTCTCTTCGAGGGGGCAACCTCCTTTACATTACACAAATGAATAGTTCTTAGATGATACAAATGACTATACCTCCCTTCTATATATAGGAGTCTAAGGGGTCATAATATAATCAAGTCGACCTAACAGTAATAACATAAGGACACAAAAATAACAATAGTGGGTTTCCATGGGCATACTAATAACAATATGGAGACAATAGGGGCACAATAATAACAATAAGCGATACAATGACAATAGTAATGGAGGAATCACTAGTATTATAGGGGCCTAACATATGTTTGGTCCCATAAGTATGTGATTGTTTTGGAAGAAACAACTCTCTGGGTGGATGAAAATTTGGGTAATATTTGGTCACTGAAATTAGATACTTGACCTTTATTTTGTTGGTGTATTGATTTGTATAAGCACACATTCGTAACCATTAGATCCATTATAAAGCATATCATAAAATTACACTATTATTTGGAATACTTGTGAACGTTGCTTCATGTTGTGTCGATGCAAAAAGATTAAGCTTTAAGTTGAGGGTCTTCCATAGTCCAACACTACATAAAGAAGATTAATACATGTCCCATATCTCATAAGAATTAATAAAAGACAAATAAGCTATGTCCATTGGTGTACTGATTTGTACAAGCACACATTCGTAACCATTAGCTCCATTATAAAGCATATCATAAAATTACACTATTATTTGGAATACTTGTGAACGTTGTTTCATGTTGTGTCAACAAAGGTAGATAGTATAAAGACAATAATAGTTGCAATACTCGATAGGTGGATGCAAAATGATTGACGTTTAAGTTGAGAGTCTTCCATAGTCCAACATTGCATAAAGAAGATTGATACATGTCCCATATCTCATAAGAATTAATATAAGACAAATTAATTATGTCTAGCCCCATTTGTGAAATTATTTCGTAGGCTTTGCAACTTGGGATTTTGTTAGTGTGAGACCTATGAGAAAAGTATGCAACAAGAGCAAGCTTGATTAAATCAATGGTATTTCATGTTTTGTCAATGGAGGTTGCATAGAGAAAATGAAAATTATGGCAATGCTCAAAGGTGGGTTGCAAATATGTTTGGTCCCATAAGTATGTGATTTTTTTGGAACAAACAATTCTCTAGGTGGATGAAAATTTGGGTAATATTTGCAATACTAATAGGTGGATGCAAAAAGTTTTAGGTTTAAGTTGATTGATACATGTCCCATATCTCATAAGAATTAATAAAAGACAAATTAACTATGTATAGCCCCACTTGTGAAATTATGTTGGAGGCTTTGCAACTTGGGATTTCATTAGTGTGAGACCTATGAGAAAAGTATGGCCATGAAAATTATGGCAATGCTCAAAGGTGGGTTGCAAATATGTTTGGTCCTATAAGTATGTGATTCTTTTGGAACAAGCAATTCTCTAGGTGGATGGAAATTTGGGTAATAATAATTTGGTCATTGAAATTAGATACTTACCTTTATTTGATTGGTGTATTGATTTGTACAATTCATAACTATTAGATCCATTATAAAACATATTATAAAATTACACTATTATTTGGAATACCTGTGAATGTTGTTTCATGTTTTGTCAAGAAAGGTAGATAGTATTATTTGAGAGTCTTCCATAGTCCAACATTGCATAAAGAAGATTGATACATGTCCCATATCTCATAAGAATTAATATAAGACAAATTAATTATGTCTAGCCCCATTAGTGAAATTATTTCGTAGTCTTTGCAACTTGGGATTTCGTTAGTGTGAGACCTATGAGAAAAGTATGCAACAAGAGCAAGCTTTATTAAATCAATGGTATTTCATGTTTTGTCAATGGAGGTTGCATAGAGAAAATGAAAATTATGGCAATGCTCAAAGGTGGGTTGGAAATATGTTTAGTCCCATAAGTATGTGATTGTTTTGGAACAAACAAATCTCTAGGTGGATGAAAATTTGGGTAATATTTGCAATACTAATAGGTGGATGCAAAAAGCTTTAGGTTTAAGTTGATTGATACATGTCCCATATCTCATAAGAATTAATAAAAGACAAATTAACTATGTATAGCCCCACTTGTGAAATTATGTTGGAGGCTTTGCAACTTGGGATTTCATTAGTGTGAGACCTATGAGAAAAGTATGGCCGCGAAAATTATGGCAATGCTCAAAGGTGGGTTGCAAATATGTTTGGTACTATAAGTACGTGATTCTTTTGGAACAAGCAATTCTCTAGGTGAATGGAAATTTGGGTAATAATAATTTGGTCATTAGAATTAGATACTTACATTTATTTTATTGGTGTATTGATTTGTACAAGTAATAACTTATGCTTAACCTTTATTTTATTGCTGTATTGATTTGTACAATTCATAACCATTGGATCCATTATAAAACATATTATAAAATTACACTATTATTTGGAATACCTGTGAATGTTGTTTCATGTTTTGTCAAGAAAGGTAGATAGTATCAACACAATAATAGTTGCAATACTAGCTTGAGGTTTTTAAGTGGAGGGTCTTCCATAGTCCAACAATGCATAAAGAAGATTGATACATGTCCCATATCTCATAAGAATTAATAGAAGACAAGATAATTGTGTCTACCATCACTATCACCAGTCTAGATCCATCTTAACTTGGATCTACCAAGCAATGAGAGGGATCAAATCTCTTGAGAAGCAAACCTCTTCTAGAGTAAAAAGAGATTTGATCCCTCTGGGCACTTGGTAGATCCAAAGTTAAAATGGTAATTCTCTTGAGAAGCAAACCTCTTCTAGAGTAAAAATGGTAATCTCTTGAGAAGCAAACGTCTTCTAGGGTAAAAAGAGATTTGATCCAAAGTTAAAATGGATCCAGTTTAATTAGTAATTATTATTCTTTTAAACGTAATTTTAGCAGTTCAAAATGTTTTATTTACTTGATATATGAAGCTTGTTTTGTTTGTTTTCTACTTAATAATGAGGTTTGCTTACTATTTACTATTTGTTATTTTCAAATACAAAATTTAATTAACACTGTGAAATCAATCATATTATTTAGTGAGGAAAGGGACAACATACTAGTTTGATTAATTGTTGAGTCTTCTATCTTCTATTATTATGTCTCAATTAGGAGCAATAACTGCAATAGTTAAAACTATGAAACAACTTATTAATTGAATTGATTTTTAACAAAAAGGTTTCTTACTTTTCAACTTATAATTTGAAAAATGGTTAAAATGAGACAACAAAGAAACTCTTCCACTAGGAATCTCATCTCTTTTGCTCCACTTTAATCATGTTTCAAATTCTTAGTAAAAGCCCAATTTAGAGAATACTATGGAAAAAACCATAAATTGATAAACCTAGTAATTTTTTTGTTAAGATAATTATATTTCTAATTCTTAATAAAAACCTAGTTTAGAGAATATTAATTTCATTTTTTATATTTAATTGTATTTTACATTTATTTTTATTGTTATGTAATTTTATTTTTGTTGTTATGTAATTTAATTGGAGAGTAGCTCTGAGCACAACAATAAATTAGATAAATATATCACAATCTATTATTATTATTATCAAAAAGTATATTTTATATATATATATATATATAAATATTAATATTTGTAAAGACGGTCTTCAGCAACAAATTCGTAAGAAGATTTTCAATTTTAATGTGAACTTGTACCCTAATAGAATAATTTGCCGGACAACCTCTCAGGTTACCAGTAACATAGTGGGTCCTTTATAAAAAACTGTAACCAATTTTGAAAATGTATAAATCCTTTTGGGTTTGTGCGCTTTCAAACATTTCAATAAAATTGTATCACGGCACATTGACTCTTTGTTTTGTTAAATTTTACGAAAAACCGCAAGCTATGGTACTTGAAATTGACCTCAGAAATAACTAAAGAAAAAATAGGAATACCATAGAAATAACAGTTTGTACTGTAACAGAAATTTTAAATTTCTTGTTATTTTCCTGCCCCCTTCCAAGCAAGGCAGGGTCATATGATAGAAATGCGCGGTAGCAAGTGTGAGATTTTGCTTGAAAACAACAACAACAGCAACAAAAATCCGCAAGCTGTGCTGGTCAAAGCAATGTATAAAAACCAGTGCAGAAGAAAATTAATTTCCATTCTGCAAGTCTTTTTTTAAGAGGAAAAACCACTATCTGCAAAAAACTGTTGAATCCATAAGATCAAGAAACCTAAAAGTTACAGCAGATTTTTGTAAGTATTGAGGACCGAAACCTGTTTTGGCAGCACAGAAAAACCAAAGAAATCACTCTCAGCGACTTGAGAACAAAATTGTGTCACTTAACCATGAAAAAACTGGCCAAAGTTGTGTCATTTAACCATGAAAAAAGCTGTTTGAAATCCTGCTCCCGATGTGAAAGCAAAAATTGGGACCTGAGGTGAGTCTCAAGGTTACTGCAAGTATCCATCATATTAACACGATACAAATCTTCCCGTTAAAGACTCTCATAAAAATAAACAGCAAAAACAAAAAACCATGTTTGCCCTTGAAACAGGTAACAAGCAAGACTATCATATTTTCAGCGATGTTGGGGATTTATTCCCCCACACGAAGGCCAATTTAACCCGCACATGACTCGAATATTTCTCTAATTCTTATTCAACACAATCTTGTTCCGCTTGGTATTCATTTCTATGCGATTATTGGTATGGATTTTACAACTGAAACAACATAACGATGGAACTAATTTGTATGCAAATTATAATGCATTAATATAATAGCTGCATTAAGTTTTGGAATAGCTGCATTTTGATTACAATGTGGATATTTCAAGCAGGGCCACTTTTAAACAGATAAAGGCAGAAAAAATAAATCAAGACGTACTACTAAAACTAAAATCGGATCAGGGTAGATGCCTCTTACCCTCTAACTCTTACAAAATGAAAAACAGAGCTAACATTGAGTTCTCATATCAAATTATCCTCAGCGCTACTGAATCAGATCTGAAACAGAAGCACCACAGTCTTGGCATATCCTTTAATCAGAAGACCTAATACCTCTTTTAGCCAAATCCTACGGAATGAAGAAATAAAGCAAACTACATTATTTGCTTGTTTGAATTTCATATTATACTTACATATTGAACAAGAATCTGCTATTCA
Organism: Pinus taeda; assembly: GCA_000404065.3. Classification (NCBI taxonomy): domain Eukaryota; kingdom Viridiplantae; phylum Streptophyta; class Pinopsida; order Pinales; family Pinaceae; genus Pinus; species Pinus taeda. The sequence continues at coordinate 11,799 of APFE030960500.1, forward strand.
CAGCCGAAAGAGAGCTAACATACTTTTTGGAATAATTCTCCTGAATATGGAAGTATTAAAAGCATTTTTTGGAATACTTCTCCTGAATATGGAAGTATAAAAGCATTGCTCTAAAGCAGAGTAGTCGAGATCTAACATCTATATGAAAGAAACTCTCACATAGCATCACTCTAACTAACATAACATTGCCCAAAATGGATTTTATTTTGCTCTAACATCTATATATTTCAGTATCCTTGGTATGGGACCCAATAAGATAAGATAACATAATTATATTTAGTCTAACTAATGACCACAAAAAGACTGTTGAGTAATGACCACAAAGTAGGTCAAAGGGACTGTTGAGTACAATGATGCCCATAAAAGGAGTACCTAGGGGTCTCCTATAAAAAAATGCAATGCATGGATATTAAAAGTATAATGCAGTAACATAAAAGATACAATGTATGGAATGTAAAAAATACAATGCATGAATATTAAAGGTATAATGCAAGAACATAAAAGATACAATGTATGGAATGCCCTGGCAAAGAAGATCCAGGGGCTAATAGGTCTGAAGATCAGACTCATCACTATGGGTTTGAAGATCAAACCCATCTCAACGAACATCTGAAGCTGACTGAAGAACACTGAAAAATATTCCACAAAGTTTGCTGGCCTGATGAAGGGCCAGTGGGAGGTGTGGACTGCTAGTGGTCCACTAACTCATTGTCTGGGGAGTTAGCACACTACTGAAGTCTGGAGGACCTAGTTCATCTCCCAAAGATGGATCTGAGAGGGTTTTGCTGCTGTGTGGCAGGATGAAGTCCCACAGATCCTCACTAGTCAAGAATCTAGATATGAAACTGTATCAATCTCTCTTTGTGAAATGAAATAATAAAAAAAAAAAAAAAAAAAAAAAAAAAACTGAAACCACAGTTACCAAATCCTACCCAACAAAAAACAGAGGCAACATTGAGTTTCTAAAAAACTTCATATCACCTCCTCAACAATACTGAATCAGATCTGAAACAGAAGCACTGCCATCCTGGTATCTTTTAATCGGAAGACGTAAATACTTTTTTAGCCAAATCCTATAGAATGAAGGAATAAAGCGAACTAGATTAATTTTTTTATAAATTTCATATTATACTCCTAAATTTAACAAGAATCTGTGATTCACTGATATATGCAAAAAAGAGACCTAACATACTTTATAGAGAACTTCATAACCTTTTCAGTACTACTGAATCAGATCTAAAAATGGATTTTGCTACACGATATGCAAGTAAAAAAGCATTACTAAGGAAGAGGTCCAACATCTATATACTTCAATACCCTTGGTATGGGATGCAATGAAATAACCAAATGAACAGAAACTGAGACCATAGATAAAAGATAATTTCCATAAAAACAGTGAATATTTTTAACGGAGGTTTGCGTATAGTAGCATAAAATTCCATACTAAATTATGGCATTTTCCTGCCCCTTTTAAGGTAAGGATAGGGAGGGGGGCAGCAGAGTTTAAACATTCCTATTTAAACATCTTCCTTACAGAAGGGTGCTAAAAGTTAAAAACCGAAGTCAAAGCATATCGGTATTGTGTGTGGGCAAAAACGGTATCCCCTAGGCCAGGTTGTGCCTAGGTACACCAAAAAAAATGAGAAAGCCTAATCATAGCAAAATATATAGAAACCCTAGAAAGCCCTAAAACTAGCCTTAAAAGACCCACAAAGCCATTGCAGATTAAAAGAGATATTCTCCATTCTTGCCTTTAGGAACTGCGTTATCCATCACTGATTCTATAACAAATGACTGCATTATCCATTTTAAAACCCTTAAAAAACGCAAGATGATTTTACAAATGCGCACAGACAGCAGCAGAATTTTAGAGGTCAAATTAAGCTTCCAATTAGAAATTAGAAAGAACGAATTAAAAATTAGAGACTTCGCCAATGATATGAAAAAATACAGAAACATTAGTTTACGCAATGTAAATGGATATGGTAAAAACCGTAAAAAACCTGATAAAATCTATAAGTTACATCATCGAAAATTAAAAGAATATATATCCTTCATTGTCTTTGCAGATAAAAAGATTATTCCACAATTCTTGCATCTAGAAAGTGCAAGTATCCATCATTGACCATATTAAAAACTCTCGAACTCTACAGAAAAAGATATTTTCCATTCTCCATTTAAGTATCAATCATTGGCAATAAAACAAATAGCTGCATTTTCCAGTCCAAAACCCTATCAAGAAACACAAGCAAAAACACAAAATCGCGTTTCCATTGGAGACACAAGGCAGTGTCATTAATGCTCAGAAACTTTGCTATCGGCAACATTTTGTTGTTCTTGTTTTTCCCCTTTCTCCTCTTCTTGTTCTTGTTTTTCCCCTTTCTCTTCTTCTTCTTCTCCTTGAGCTTCTCCTTCGGGAAAACGAAGATGTTTGCCCGCGGGGGTTGGAAATCCATTAAGACGCGTGACACTCGGAGAAACGGACTGAGATTTTACGGCATCTGTTTCTTCACAAGCCTCCAGTTCATCATCGCTGTTATACACAAAGCGTGTATGTTTTCCCATAAATGGCGGCATCGATCCTTGGGGTTTATTGTCATTAAACCCCTTGTCCTCCACACGAAGGCCATTTAAACCCTCGCATAACTCCGAGTAATCTTCTCCCCCACAATCATCTTCCTCTGCCTCCGCTTCCACTTCTTCTTCGCCCTCGTATGCTTCTTCTTCTTCCTCCTCCTCGTATTCTTCTTCTTCTCCTTCTTCTAGATCTTGATCTCGCAACAGAGATTCGGCGTCGCCCTGCTCACGGCCATTGATGGGCGAACTGACATTCACCTGAAGAGACCACAGGGAAGCATCATCATCGTCCAGGCTTCTCATGTTCCGAATCGGAGAAAATGGGATGTCATCGCAGAGAGGGGCAGGCATCGTGGACGCCATGGGGTCAGAAGGGGAAGCGATGAAACAAATACGAGGGATGAGGGATTTGAACCCTAGATTAAGGATATTAGCTGCAGGGCAGAGGGCAATGATACTGAAATGTATCTGAATGAGGAGATAAGTACATCCAGGCATGGAGAACTCGCCGCGTTAAATAGCACTACCATCCACATGGTTTCCTGGTAGCCGTTATACATTTTGAATTTGAATTGGGAAGTAACCGTCAGCTTATCACATGCACTATGACCTTTTCAATGTTAACGGTTGCAAACCCTAGAGGGATTGTAACGTCCCTAAATCGATTGAACAACTTTTAAGGATTTTTCGGCATCTTTCTCTTATGCAAGATTCTTTTAAAAAATATCTTATTATTAGTTATGAACGTTTATATTGTTTAATGTTGAAAAATTAATTATATTAAAATTTTAAAATAAAAATAAAAATAATTATTATTTAATACATTTTATTGGGTTAATTTGGAAATTTAATTGAAATAAAATAATATTGTTTAGAGAATTTTTTTCGGCTTTAAATCACATGATAGTACATGGAGTTGTCTATAATGCGACTTTTTGGAGATTTCGGTGACGGAATCCAGCGGAAGAATTACATTTGGATCACAAAAGTTTCAATTCAATAATATTATTATTTATAAAAAATTAATATATAATTAAATATCTATTTAAAAATGTGTAATAAATTTTATAATTAAGAAAATTTTATCTAATAAAATTATAGAAATATCTTCACTTTATTATATAGAAATAGGTTTTGTTGCAAGATTACGAGCCAATACTATGATTTACTAATACCATATATTAAAAACCACAACACTTTTATATGACTATAATGACTATTCACATGAATTTCAACCTTCAATGCATGATTATTAGTAAGAAGATTCTAGAGTTGTTTGTGGAGATTAAATCCCTACCATCCACCTAATAACTAATGTTAACTAAATTAAAATTTTGGAAGCCCTATTTCAAAATAGACATACATGTTGCCTTGATAAAATGGGTGCATTTGCCTTGAGACTTTGAATATTTAAAAAATAATTATCATTTTATTTTTTAATTTAGCTATTTTGAAGTTTGGTATAATTTTAAAAAGCATAATTTGTTGTTTCATTGTTTAATCAAAATTGAGTGAAAATGTGTCAATATTGCAGCTCTTTTTTTTCATTTGAAAAAATTGCTTCTTTGTTATTCATTACTAATAAAAAAAAAAAAAAAAAAAATACATTTTTTTGTTGTGGGAGATTGGAATTTTTTCCCATACTAATGGATCCCATAATAGTTCTATTTATCATCTCATTCACCCAGGTTTATAATACTTTAATTCACTAATCTAGACTTCTATAATTTTGGTTGTAAGTGCATAAACACTAGCAATTGCACCATATGTTGCAAAGGAAACGCTCCAAGGCATAAATTCGAGAAGCATCGTGACATATAAAAAATCATTGAAGATAAAAATTAGTAAACAAAATGTTATTCAAGTGTCTTAAATCATAAGCAACAATTTCATGTGAGCTATTAAATCCTTGAAAGTTTCCATTGTCAGTGGCATATCTCTGAAGTGACAATTCATTCAACAATGGAGAAACTTTTGGAGGTCCTTGTGACCTGACTGAAATTTGATAATCCTCACCATATCCAAAACCTTTGGGTAACAAACCATTATAGCAAAAATCACCTGAGAAATTGTTGGGTCCTGCCTTTCCAGGGATATAATAACAACTTGAACCACCTGAAATTTGAGAATCATATTTTGTTTTTTATCGAGCATAACCATACCAATTTTCACCATTCGAAAATTGAGAATCTCGATTTTGGCAACTAGCTAAGGTATCTCCTTCCCAAACATTGTGAAAAAAAATTGTGGGTATAACTAGACTGACACCATAGTTAGAAGCCAGTGTTTTACATGCAAAATATTTTGGCTGTGTTGGCTCTAGCACAAGGATCACCCCTAGCAATTCAAGCATCCCTGAGAGATCCTTATCATCACTAGCACCATTAATTTGAATTGAACCACTGAGTTCAAGCATAATGCGAAAAAAGCCATCAGATGCACCATTGCTAAAGTAAATAAATGGTTTTCTGCTTGAGAGACTTGTGCATTTATTACCATTTGAAAAGGGAGTAAACAATCTTGAAGGCATAGTACTGGTAGTTGGTGAAGAGGACATATCAAAAGAATGAAGTGAAGAACTATAGAGGGCATCATCTACCTTTAATGAGTGTTCAGTTTGCTAGGAAAATGGATATTTTTCATCACTAATAGAGCTCAGACAATTTTCCAAAATACAGTTTTCATGAATGGCAGGGAAAATGTATGAATTATTTTGAAAATCTTTATTTGTTCACTTTTTGGAATCAACTTGTTATTCTCTAGCAAATAACCTGCAGGTTGGTAGGCAAAGGGTTGCAGGGATTAAAGACCATCCCCAATCAATGACTAGGGGAGCTCAACAAATCAAGATGGTTGTGTCAAATGCTAATGGTAACCTACTGCACCTAAACCTGGTGAATGTAATCCACCATCAAGCACACGAAAACTGTAAGATGGAGAAGGACGAGAAGGTTGAGTAGTAGTTGGTGATGATAACCTCAAAGATAAAGAATTTTTCTTTCCCACCTCATCTCCCGCAACCAATGCAATACGAGTCATTACTTTCTTAAGTTCCACTCATTTTCCCAGGAATGGAATGTAGTGCATCCATACAACTTCATATGTATCTTGCTTCTTTTCAAATACAACAAAACCAATATGTTTCAAGACTATTAGATCATTTTCCCCTATTCTTTTAACAATTTCAGATGCATCAGTGGAGAAGTCAGAGTCAGCATCAAGGCTTGGACTCCATAAAGCTTCCTCTAGAGGCATCCTTGAATGCTAAGAGAGAAGGATTTGCCCCCTTTCTTCAGAAGAAGATCAACACATTTATGAGAATGATAAAAAATTGCAAAATGTAAACTTGAACACTGATCTACCTCACCAACAACATCAACATCCACAGGTGTGATTTTTTCAAAACCTAACAAATGGTCGCAACATCTGATCATAATCAAGCACACAAGCATAATGTAAAACTCATTTTTCTAACTTAAAAAAATCATCAGTCTCCATTGAACCATCTCTGTTACAAAATACTAACAATTAAAGTTGCATTAAGTTATTAACACATGAATAAAGATACAAATGAACAGAAATAAAGTTGTAAGGAGGTAATGTAACTATCTTAGTAACAAGTATCTCCTTCACATTCGAAGTTGAATCTGAACTATTTATATGCTTGTGGGACTTTTTCTAGACCATTTCCCAAATCAAATTTGTGGCTTACTCAGAGTCTTGTTCATTAGAAGAATGGAATTATGAGGAATTATAACACCCTCCTCCCACATCCACCCAAGTAACTATGCCAACCAGGGTAAACATGAGACGAGAGGCTACTATGATCAGATTCGACCTCCTATGTGAACTTAAGGAAGTGGAATTGACAGAACATCACACACAGTCATCCAACATCATCAACAAAATACTCAGGAGATAAGTTAACCACTCATACAACATATCCTTGGGTCCCATTGTTGTTATGGACCTTTAAGGCCATAGTCGATCTCATGCTATGGGCAAGGGAGCGACCAGAAACCCAAAGTCACTCTCATAGGCCTGCTTGCCAGTCACTGTGGAATAAAGTTGCCAGTTCAGTGCCAACGACCCCGGGATTTACACCACTTTTTCAGCCCAAGAGCCCAGACCATTGCCCAGAATGGAATGAAAGCTGATAATCAAGTAAAGTACAGGGAAACGATGCTGCAAAAGTAAATAGTTGATCAATACCTTAACCAGACCCCTACCAGCCATGACAGGCATTTCGTCAAACATATCATCAACATGTAACCTACATGTGTAAATAACATAATTAACTGTAGGGATCTCATACTTACCTTAGAATTTCCATGAACCATTGTTTCTTCATGTTATTTGTTGCCTTATCATGTATTAGGTCATAGATACATTATCCATTCAAATACAAGTAAAAACATGCTGAGAGCCAAACATAATTGTTGTCATAAAATGTGCATATAACCAACATAATAGGAACATAATTACAATAAACATATCAGCGATCAAAATCCATATCTACACCGGTAAATTTACACATGAAAATCAATGGAATGAATTTCTCATTAATCAATGCAATGAACCAACTAGTGATGGGACTACCACGTTCCACCCAACCATAGATTGGTTGAGCCAAGTCTCTCTTCATCCAATCACCCCCGTGCCATATTCCAAGCATGAATGTGGGACTCATAGAGCACATCAAAAACACCAATAAATGTGGATGTCACCGGAGCTCTCCACCTACACCGTGAGGAATTTGAGTGCCTCCTAGTCTCTAAACTTTACTATGCATCTGCAGTCCAATCCAGGGATCACTAGGCTCTACACCGGGACATACTCTCTAGGATTTATCATGCATTCCATCCTGAAATCACTAGGCCCAACGGAGAGAAAATCCACCTCTTGGCTTTACCGTATATCCCTCCATTCAATGACAAGGATTCCTAGGTCCACCGAGGCACACAATCTGGCTTTACTACAACCCACCGTCTGGTTCAGGGGTTATTAGGCCAGTGGCTTCGTGCATCCTCAGTCTGGTTTAAGAACCACTACACCATGTGTTTGTCAATTCAGAGATCCACCCCACTCAGCTTCGAATCCAATCCGACCATCCCACATAACCAAATGAGAGAACCCATCTCATCAAAGCTATCAAGAAATGGCAAGGCTAGGATGAAAATATTGTCACACCTAGCAAAACCCATGCCATGGTAGAAAAGAAACACATGCAATCCCATGCATGCCAAATCTAGCAAGGAGAATACACATGCAAGTCAATACCTACAATGAATCCTGTTGTAACTACTTGATCCTGCTTTTCCTTGCTTGATCTTTGCTTGATCTTGCCTTCTTTGCCTTTCTTGCTCCAATGCCAAAGTGATCCAAGAAAACTCTAAGTGTCCAAGAGTATGAGAGAGAGAGAGAGAATAATGAAAGAGCTCCAAAGCTAAATTGAAAAAAGGTTACCAGCTGGTCCTCAAAAGCCTTTTTATGAATGATGCCTCTATTTTCTTCATTTTCCATTATTTTCCTCCTCACATGCAATCTGTGACCTTTCACCTCCTTTTTCTCCTAATTTCCATTATTTTCATAAATAATTGTGCCAAAAATGTCATTTTTCCTTTCCAAAGTCTTATCCATTGCCTTTGCCAATTTCCTTAGCCATAAACAACCAAATGAACACCCCCTACGATGTCTTGCCCAACATTAAGCTTGGAGTAAGTGTCCCATTCATATGTGATTATTGTTTTTAACTTTTATTACATGGAATTTTCACCAGCGCTGTTACAGAACCCTTCCCTTTGGGGGACATCATCCTTGGTGTTCAATCACTCATATACCTCAACAACGTGCTGAAAGAAGACATATTGCTTATGGAGCTTTATAACACATCTCAATGCAATGTTTATAACGAAAGATCTACTAAAGAGAAGAACATCATGACAACATGACAACATACCACATAGTGGAGCTTTATAACACAACTTATTACGGGATTTACAATGATGATCCTGAAGAGTGCCAACTCATATAACATCATAACATCATGATAACATAACCACATGATAGCATAATAACATGACACCCATACCGCATAGTGGAGCTTTATAACAAATCTTGTTACGGTATTTACATCCATACATGGGTGTACAGGTAGCATCATCATAAAAAATATAGATACCAAAACATATGCCAAATCATATACCAAAGCATATATCAAAACATATACTAAACGCCATGTTTAAGCATATATCAAAACATCATATAGCATATATATCAAACCATCATAAAGAATATACCAAACCATCATAAAGCAAATACCAAACCTCCATAAGCAAATGCCAAACCACCATATCAAGTTGCTTTGCCTCAATTGGCAAACAAGTAAGGATACATGGCTCGCATCTGATCCACCATCTCCCATGTAGTTTTATCGGGCCCAAAGTGCTTCCATAGCACTTTAACTTGCCTGATTGCTCAATTCCTGAGCATAAGCACCTTTTTCTACAATATACACTGAGGCTATGGCTGGAATTCTCCATCTAGTTCCATCTGTGATACAGACCAATCAATCACATGATCAACATCCTTAACATACTTCTTAAGCAAATATACATGGAAAACATCGTGGACTTCCACTATCGTAGGCAGTGCAAGTCAATAGGCTATTGGCCCAATCCTCTCAATAATGTTGAAGGGTCCACAAAACCGTGGTGCTAGCTTGGCACATGATCCAATCGGCAAGGAGATATTCTTCGATTTGATGCACAAGTACACTTGTTCCCCAACCTGGAACTTCTTGAACAACTTGTTCCTATCTACATAACTCTTCTTCATATATTGTGTTGACTTTAGATTCTTCTTGATCACCTGCATCTCCTGTTCCATGTTTGCCAACATATTTGGTCCAATCAATACCCTACTAATCATATCACTCCAACTAATGAGAGTGTTACAACTCTGCCCATACAATGCCTCAAAAGGACTCGTCCTCAATGATTCCTGATAACTATTGTTGAAAGTGAACTCTACCAAAGGGAGATACTCTTCCAAATTCCTTTGCTGATGCATCACATACATCCTCAACATATCCTATAATATTTTGTTGACCCTATTTGTCTATCCATCCGTCTACAGATGATAAGCTATGATGAAGGCCAACTTTGTGCCCAAACTTGCAAATAACTTCTTCCAAAACTTGTAAGTGAACTTCGCATCCCTGTCCAACACAATCTTCTTCGGAAGACCATGTAGTCCAACCACATCTCTGATGAATACTTGTGCCACATCACTAGCTGAGTACGTAGACTTCACAGGAATGAAGTGTGCAACCTTTGTTAACCTGTCCACAATGACCATGATGGAATCATGATACTTGACTATCTTCGGCAACCCTGTGATGAAATCCATGGAAATGACTGCCCATTTCCATTCTGGAATCACAATCGGTTGTAGCAGTCCGCTGGATGTTTACACTCTGCCTTCACTCGCTGACAGTCGAAACATCTAGCCATAAAATTTCCTACATCCCTCTTCAAATTTGATTAATAATAATATTTCTTCACTGCTGTCAGCGTCTTCTAATAACCTAGGTGACCTAAATATGGTTTCACATGAAACTCCCTCAATATCACCTTCTTGATTTCACTGTTATCCGGTACATATATCCTATCTTCGAACCTGACCAATCCATCTGTTGTAAGATGATAGTCCATAAATTGTGCACCTGCACTTGTACCTGTACGTGTACCTATACCTGTACTATCACCTTGCTACAACCTGTGCACAATCTCCATATACTTGACATCCTACTGAATTGCTTGCAAGATCCTATCCTGTAATTCTATCCCATAGGAGCTCATAGATGCCAAGTGATGTACCTGTACTCGTCTGCTAAGAGCATCTGCCACCCTGTTTCTTTACCTTTGATGTACCTAATCTTGAAATCAAACTCACTGATCATGGCCAATCATCTAGCCTGCCTGGCATTCAAATTCAGCTAGTCAAACAAATACCTCAACCCAATGTGATCACTCATAAGCACAAACCTCCTTCCAAGAAGATAGTGCCTCCACATCTTCAATGCATGTATAATTGCTGCTAACTCAAGATCATGCGTTGGGTAGTTCTGCTCATGCTCATTTAGTTTCTAGGACTCATAACATACCACTTATCCATCATGCATAAGGACTCCACCAAGCCCTCTCTTGCAAGCATTTGTGCATACCACAAACTTTTTGTCCAGATTTGCAATCTGTAGTACTGGTGCATGTGTCAACAACTTCTTAAGCTACTCAAAGCTAGCCTCACACTCTTCAGTCCATTCAAACTTCTTACCTTTCCTCTGCAAGGATGTAATGGGATAAGCAATCTGCAAGAAGTTATTGATAAACCTCTTGTAATATCCTACCAGACCCATGAAATATCTCACCTCATCTACATTCTTAGGAGCTACCCACTCCATGATGGCCCTTATCTTCTATGGATCTATTGCAATGCCCTCCTTGGAGACAACATGTCCTAAATAGTTTACCTTAGTTTGAAAGAAACTACACTTGCTGAGCTTAGCATACAATTGATGCTCTCTCAACATCCTCAACACTGCTGCTAAATGCTCAGCATGCTCTTCCTCATTTTTAGAAAATACCAATATATCATCAATGAACACAATAACAAACATATCAAAATATGTATGCAACACACTATTCATTGAACACATGAATGGAGTTGTAGCATTAGTTAAGCCAAATGGAACAACATCGAACTCATAATGCCCATACCTAGTCCTGAACGCGGTATTGTAAATGCCCTCCTCTTTGATGTGTACTTGATGGTATCCGAATATCAAGTCAATCTTCGAGAACATTGTTTCTCCCTTCAACTGATCGAATAAGTCATCAATCCTCAGTAAAGGGTACCTATTCTTGATAGTCTCTTTGTTCAAATGCCTATAGTCAATGCATAACCTGGGAGAACCATATTTCTTCCTCACAAACAAGACCGGTGCACTCCAAGGTGATACACTTGGCCTAATGTATCCCTTGTCCAACATTTCCTTCAGCTGCAACTTTAACTCAACCAACTCAGATGTGCTCATCCTGTAAGGTGCTTTTGATGTTGGAGTTTCCCTTAGCACTAACTCAATAGAAAAGTATACCTCCCTGTGAGGTGGTAACTCTGTAATGTCCTCAGGGAATACATCCTGAAACTACTGCAACACTGGGTATCTACTCAACACATATGCATCCTCAAGCTTCTTACCCTTATCACTATAAATGTACACTGCAAATAACTTGCACCCTTTTCTACGACTACTCTTTGCTTGCATAGCTTTCACCATCCTAACTGACATGGCTTTCTTCACTCTTGGTTCTCCATTGTCATCAAAAAACACAATAGCTTTGTCATAGAAGTCAACTTTGGTTCTATGTAGATACAACCAATCCATGCCCAACAACATATTGTATAATCCCAACAGTAACACATTCAAATGTGTTGCTGTAGGCATACCGTTTAAATCAAATGTGCAATCTCTTATCCAATGATGAACTCGCTTCTTTGTACATGTAACCAACTACACTAACCAAGACTCTGCATGCAATTCCTTATTCAAACCACACTTATCCAGCAAGTCAGGACTAACATAGCTATAATTAGATCCAAGGTCAATCAACATAGAAATAACTTGATCAAAAATCTTATCATCCATCTCAATGATAGATGCCTGGTGTTTTGCTTTCCTATTGTCCACTGCTACATAGATACGTGGAATACTCTAACCAACGTCCCCAACAGTCCATGACTCCTGTGCACTGGATATCTGAGGCCTACCACCCTAATTTTGTTGACAATATCTCCTTCCCACATATTCAACATCCCAACCGACCAATACCAACACCTCTATGTTGCTGTTGTGACTCATGTCCATGTCTAGTTGCATTAAATCTCTTTTGCGGTGTCACATTCTCTTTCTCATTTGCATGATGATGCCTTGTCCTTTTAGGCTACCATTTACCTTTACCTTTGTCCTTTCCCTTCCATCCATGCTGAGATTCATTCTTATTGTTTGATTGTTCATAGCAATGCTTTAGTTTCCCAATAACTTCCTCAAGTGACCAAGGCTCATCATACTCAATCTGATCTCTAATTGTTAATGGTAAGCCACTGAAAAAAATTGAACTTTAGCCTTCTCATCAGTAAGATATGGTGCATACCTCAATAGCTCCAGAAACTTGGTTGTGTATTCTTCATCTGTAATTGATCCCATCTTTAACTCATATAATTCTTTAGCCTTACTATCATAGTACCTTTCTGACAAATACTTCTTCCTGAAAAGCCTCTTGAATTCCTGCCAGCTCAAGTCATCTGTCATGATGTCTCTAACGTGCTTAACATCTTCCCACTAGATGTCTACTTTACCTTTCAAGCTGAAGATAGCTATTCTAGCCTTCATGTTATTCGTGTACTCATGCAGCTCAAAGAATTTGTTCATTCCAAGTATCCAAGCCTCTGCACCTTCTAAATTCTTCATATCTCCCTCAAAACTAGGTGGTTTTGCTTTCTTGAACTCATCCGAAAAGTATCCCCTCTCATTCCTCCTATAAGGATGATAGCGATGCCGATCATGATGTTTATCAAAACCATAACTAGAATAATACCTGTGTTCACCACCCCTCCCATTCTGAGTGTCCAACAACCTACCATCTCTCAATGTGTCAGATCTATTTTACCTGTGTCTACCAGGAGATATACTGCCATATGCTCCATTAATCTAATCCTCATGTGCATGGCTAATCTGAAGCAACCCTTGTCGCTCCAGTTCTGACAAACTATAAAGAAGTATAACATTGACCTCTGCTTGCTTCTCTTGTGTATGTATGATCTGATCATTATTTGTCTTACAAATCCTTATCTCTTCCTTCAAACTTCTCAATGTATCAGCTAGGTCGGAAGTATGCCCCTCACCGTGATGCTCATCTGATGCATAGGGAGATTCGACATAATCTACCACCTTGCTAGCCATTTGATCTTTCTCTTCCTGCAATGCATAATATTTCAGATAAACCAAATCACAATAAACCAACAACGTACCTTAGTATAGCTCGAGGAGGATACCTTGTCTGCAAGATCACCAAATCAACGTGATACATGTATAACATAAACATAGCAACATATAGACATACACAATTGAATGTACCAACATATAAACATCACTCTAATTAGGGTCTAGTCATCAATGCAAGGCCATATCAATAATGCATGTTATGACCTCATGCATGACAACAACTATTACTCCATTATACACATTGCTACATGCAACTGACAATATGCATAAGCAATGCCTAGACAACTACAAATACGCATAAACACATGTAGTCAAGCATAATCGATCAATGCTTACAATCAACCTACAAGACTGATACATGTAATCAAAATATTCAAAATGTAACATAACATACAAGGATGTAAGTAGGTGACATAAAATCAACATCTAAGCGACAAATAACCATATACAGTCACTCACATACTCATGTCACATACTCTTCACGAAATCAACATCAAATTCTCCATGATAACCATAGTACAACCCTAATCCAACATCAATCAATCCAACAAGTATATAAGTGTAAGAGACACACATGCAACTGACATGCATTCATGACTAACACATTCAACCCATCCAGTCCGAGAGTTGAACCATGCTCTGATACCACTCTCTAACACCCTCCTCCCACATCCACCCAAGTAACTATGCCAACTGAGGTAAACATGAGATGAGAGGCTTCTATGATCATATTCTACCTACTATGTGACCTTAAGGAAGTGAAATCGACAAAACATCACACACAATCATCCAACATCATCAACAAAACCCTCATGAGACAAGTCAGCCACTCATGCAACTTGTCCCTGGGTCCCACTATTGTTCTATACCTCTAAGGCCATAGTCGCTCTCATGTTATGGACAAGGGAGCGACCATAAACCCAAAGTTGCTCTCATAGGCCTGTCTGCCAGCAACTGTGGATTAAAGTTGCAAGTTATGTGCGAGCAACCGCGAGATTTAAGCCACTTTTTTTCAGGTTCAAAGCCCAGACCACTGCCCAGAATGGAATGAAAGCTCAGAGTCAAGTAAAGTACAAGGAAAAATGTTGCAAAAGTAAATAGTTGATCAAGACCTTAACCAGACCCCTACTAGCCATGATAGGCATTTCATCAAACATATCATCAACATGTAACCTACAGGTGTAAATATCATAATTAAGTGTAGGGATCTCATACTTATCTAAGAATTGACATGAACTATTGTTTCCTCATGTCATTTGCTGCCTTATCATGCATTAGGTCATAGATACATTATCCATTCAAATACAAGTAAAAACATTTGAGATCCAAACATAGTTGTTGTCATAAAATGTGCATATAACCAACATAATAGCAACATAAATACAATAAACATATCAGCCATCAAAATCCATATATACACCAGTAATTTACACATGAAAATTAATGGAATGAATTTCTCATTAATCAATGCGATGAACCAACTAGTGATGTGACTACCACGTTCCATCCGACCATAGATTGGTTGAGCCAAGTCTCTCTTCAGCCAATCACCCCGTGCCATATTCCAAGCATGAATGTGGGACTCATAAAACACGTCAAAAACACCAATCAATGTGGATGCAACCGGATTTCTTTGCCTACATCACGAGGAATTTGAGTGCCTCCTAGTCTCTCAGACTTTACCATGCATCCACGGTCTGATTCATGGATCACCAGGACCTACACCGAGACATACTATCCAGGCTTTACCATGCATTCCATCTTGGAATCACTAGGCCCAACGGACAGAAAATCCACCTCTTGGATTTACCATATATCTCGCCATTCAATGACAAGGATTCCTAGGCTCACTGAGGCACAAAATTTGGATTTATCGCAACCCATAGTCCAGTTCAGGGGTTACTAGGCCAATGGATTCGTGCATCCTCAGTCCATTTTAGGGACCACTACACCATGTGTTTGTCAATTCGGAGATCCACCCCACTCAACTTCGAATCCAATCCATCCACCCCACATAAACCGAATGAGAGAACCCAGCACATCAAAGTTATCAGAAAATGGCAAGGCTATGCTGAAATACTGTCACACCTGGAAAAACCCATGCCATGGTAGAAAAGAAACACATGAAATCCGATGCATGCAAAATTGTGTTGAAAATAATACTGAGAGGGGGGGGGGTGAATCAGTATTATCTAGTCCTAACAATTCTTCCTTATTTATACTTTGAATTATTTTTGCATATCAGTACCATAAAACAATGAGCATGAACAAGAAAGACAGACAGTCACATCAAAGAACACTAGATATAAGGTGGAAACCCAATGTGGGTGAAAACCACTTGCTGCAATATGTCTCTATCTTCTTTCAAATTAGAAACTCCTTTTACAATGGTTTTGTACTGGTGCAGTCCTTTACCAGTATGTAGGCTGCAACCTGCAGAGAGCTACAACTTCTCTCTCGTTTTCCAGTCTCTCCTCGAAGGGAGCTACAACCCCCTACTTCTTT
>APFE030960504.1:0-55013 GCA_000404065.3 Pinus taeda
AATGGTCCAAGCCACATCTTCTGAAACTTGGTGTGTTTTCCCTTGTCTTCATGGGCTTTGTCCCATTTCAGAACTAAATCACCGACTTGAAATTGTTTGGAACCGGATGAAAGTGAATCAAATGATGATTTGATGATCTGCTGATGTTTCGCATGAGTGACTTTGGCTTTTTCTCTTTCTTCTTCTAATTTTAGAATTTGGTCATGTCTAAGTTGTAAAGAAGAAGAAGGGCTTTCTTCAATAAATTGAACTAGGGCTAAAGAAGGGAGTACAATATTTGTTGGTAGCACTGCTTCTTTTTCATACACAAGTTTAAACGGAGAAGAACCTATAGAAGCTTTTTGCGTTATCCTGTCAGCCCATAATCTAAATATTAAAGATTTGTGCCAGTTCTTATGATTCTGTTCGATAGTTCGCTTGATAATTTTAATCAGTTTTTTGTTTGTAGATTCTGCTAAACCATTGCCCTGGGGATAATAATTAGCAGAGTATTTGAGTTTAAATCCTCTTTTAATTGTGAAATCAAACATAGCATTGCCTGAAAAGTAAGATGCATTATCAAAAACAAGAGCATTCAGGACACCAAACCTGGTAATGATGAATTGGTCTATGAATTCAATAAT
Organism: Pinus taeda; assembly: GCA_000404065.3. Taxonomy (NCBI): domain Eukaryota; kingdom Viridiplantae; phylum Streptophyta; class Pinopsida; order Pinales; family Pinaceae; genus Pinus; species Pinus taeda. The sequence goes on from APFE030960504.1 coordinate 624, forward strand.
AGCTTCAGAATTTGTTGTCTTTAAAGGAATCGCTTCATCCCACTTGGTAAAGTAATCAGTGGCGGTAAGGATATACTTATGTTGTTTGGAAGAATGTGGGGTAATTTCTCCAATGATTTCCAATCCCCATTGCTCAAATGGTTGTTCAATGTTGACCGGTTGCAAAGGGAAGGCTGATTTCCTTTGTCTTCCACTAGAAGTCTAGCAATTTCGGCATTTCCTTACATATTCATGAGCATCTCTAAACAGAGTGGGCCAATAGTATCCAGCATGGATGACTTTGTGAGCTGTTGTATTAGCTCCAAAGTGGCCTCCTGCCGGTCCATCATGTAATTCCTGGAAAACCTTTTGTGCTTCAGGTTTTTCAAGGCATCTCAATAAAATTGAATCATAATTTTGCCTAAAAAGCACATCATCAATAATGGTAATTTTTTTTTCTTTCAATCTTATGGCCCTTTTGCTTTTGAAAGACAGGTTGGGAGGTGCATATCCATTTTTCAAATAAAATATTAAATCAGCATATTGTGATTCAGAGTCAACGATACTTATCTGGTTGATCACTTCAAATTGATCTGTATCACTTGATTCTGGAATGTTGGATTCTCTTGCCAACAACCTGCAAAAACCTTGGCCTCTAACAACCTTTGCTGGCTTGATTTCTAGGTCGTATTCTTGAAGTGCTATTACCCAGTTTGCCCTTTTTTCTCCCAATTCTCTTTGGATTAATAGTTGCCTTACTGAAGGGAAAGGAACTATAACTTTTGTATGGGCTTTTAAAAGGAAGGGTCTGTAATGTTTAACAACTTTATATACAGCAAAGGCTTGTTTTTCTATTTCGGAGTAGTTTAGTTCAGCACCCTGAAGATTTGAACTATAGAATGAAATGGGTGCTTCCAAATTGTGATTGTTAATCAGTGTGAGTACTGCAGCATAAGAGAAATCAGATGCGATGGTATACAATGTAAAATGATTAGAAAAATTAGGGGTATTTAGAGCGGGGGCATTGATTATTGATTGTTTGATTAATTCAAACGCTTCCTTTTTTGTCGATCCCCATTTAAAGACTGAATTTTTCTTATTCATAGTTTGAAGTGGCAAAATGATTTGAGAAAAGTCTGGAACGAATCTCTTAACAAAATTGATTTGGCCTAAAAATGACTGCATGGATTTCTTATTGTGAGGAAAAGGGATTTTAGAGATTTCTTTAATCCTGTCCGAATCAATATAAATGCCATCTTTAGAAACAATAAAGCCTAGGATCTTGCCTTGATCAAGAGCGAAAAAAGGATTTTTTAGGGTTAAGAGAAATACCATATTTCTTACAGTGTTGAAAGATTTGATTTAAATCATGCAAGTGATTGGATCTCTCTTTAGAAAATATAGTAATATCATCTAAGTAGACGACTACTGTTCTATTAATTAACCCTTTGAAAGCGATATCCATTGCTCTTTGAAAAGTGGCTGCTGCATTAATAAGTCCAAAAGGCATTTTCTGATATGCATACGTTCCCCATTTTGTTCTGAATGTGGTTTTGAGTCGGTCATCAGGATGGACCAAAATTTGATTATATCCTGAAAAACCATCCAAAAAGGACAATAACTCTGAGCCTGCCACTAATTGGAGTATCTGCTCCATAGTGGGTAATGGGAAGTTATCTTTTAAACTTGCCTTATTTAAATTTCTGAAATCAATACAAATCCTTATGTCGCCATTTTTCTTTCTGACTGGTACCATATTGGAGACCCAGTTTGAGTGCCGAACGGGAAAAATAATCTTAGCTTTCAAGAGTTTATTGAGTTCCGATTTTATTTGATTCTCTAAGTTTGGATGTATTTTTCTCAACTTTTGTTGAACTGGTTTCTGTTCGGGAAGCATCGGAATAGTGTGCTGGATAATGGATGTATCATACGTTTTTAGATCGTCATATTTCCAAGCAAAAACATGTTTATTTTTGCGTAACAGTCTAATGAATGCTTCCTTTTCCTCCATGGAAAGTCCTAATCCTAAATTAATGTTTTGAGGAGTTTGTTCAGTGCCAAGGTTTATCAATTCAAACCTTAAGGTAGAGCTCTGGAGCTTCGTATTGGACACAGGTTTAAACCTGTCTTTAATATCGTAAAGATCCTCAAGCTTCACCACAGGCTTTGGGATTGAGTTTTCTTCATGTTTATCTCGCATTTGAATATCATGTTCGTCTTCCTCAATGATTTGATTATCATAGGATTTTTCGGAGGTTAAAAACTGTAAAATGTCTTCATCGTGGTTGAATACTCTCCAATTAGTTACATTGTCAGGAATTGATGGCCTAAAAAGCAATTCTACTGAAAACCTATCTGGGCTATAGTCTTCGGAAAGGAGGAGCTTGGAAGCGACATTGGCTAGAAAGTCGGCTACTGAATTTTGAGACCTGGGAATGGAAGAAATATTGAATGCTAAAAAGTGGGAGGTGAGCTCTTGTACTAGCGATTGATAATGTTTGAGATGGTTCGAAAGGCAATGAATTGTATTCCTTACCTGTTTAACAATAATCTCAGAATCTCCAAACACTTTCAAGTATTGGACTTTGAGGCCAATCGCTTTATATAATCCTTGGACTAATGCTTCGTACTTAGCTGTGTTATTGGTGCATTCAAACTCTACCCTGTAGGACAACATTTCTTTTTCTCCTTGTGGGATAACCAAAATACATCCTGCTCCTGATCCTTCACTAGACTTGGATCCATCAAAATATAAAGACCAAAATAAAGAATTATCTACAATCTTACTTACAAAATTCTCAGTAACATTAACACATTTAGACCTGTCAGTGTGCGAAAATTTTTCAATTTGTGATGTGAAATTGTTTACCGAGAAAGGAGATGGTTGGGCAATATAATTGCCGAAAAATGACTCAGAAGAATAATTTCCTAAGATATTGTTGTTGAACGCAATTAGTTGATTTTCTTGTTCAAATTCTGTAATAGTGTGGGTCATATGTTTTTCCCGATCGATCTTTATTTGATTCGGCTTGCCCTTATAGGGGAGCCACATGTGGGACCAATCGGTGGAAATATACTCATGGAGCTTTTCTGACCAATCCCTGCTTAAAATTAACCCATAGAACTCAAGTATATCGGCGACTAGGATATCAATCCTTTGGACTATTCGTGGATCCGCCGATAACCTGATTGTAACGAAGTTTATTTCCCCTAAAACTTGAACTTTAGTTCTATCTAACTGCACAATTTGAATTGAAGATTTCTGGGGTTCTATGTTCAGTTTAGAACAAACTGAAGCAGGCATTATATTAGATGATGCCCCAGAGTCAATTAAGCAGTTATGTAGATTTCGATTGTAAATTTCATATGTTAAGAGGAAAGGAGGAGTATGGGAATTTTATCTATCTCCAATCAGAATTGTATCAGTTGCCTCAACTCTACCGGAAGGTGGTTTTCCTGAATCGCTTGCGGCTTTAGTACTGGGAAGAGGTGAAGAAGGAACTGCATTAAGTTCTTAGAGAAGTAATTTTTGTTGATGCTTTAATTTACTAAGTTCAAACATGGTGATGTTTGCCTTAGTTTTCTTCATGTCATCAACAATATTATAGTCCATTGAATGAGATACTACCGATGTCTTAGATGACGAAGGTATATTGGAGGATGACGGCTGATTCTGAGATACTGTTGCGGCTGGCTTCCTTGTGGGTACCTTTTCCTTTGTAGTATTGGTACCAGCACTCCTTTTCTTTGAATTGGCTTGAACAGGTTCGGGAGTATCTTTACTCGTTGTAGTCACGGGAAAGGCTTCTTGCTCAGCGTCAGTATCATAATTAGGGAGTATAAAGTCCCACATCCCGTGGCAATCAACGACTTCCTCTTCTTCTAATTCTTCGGATGGTGTAATTGTTTCTTCTTTTTCTTCTTCCTCAGGATCCGAATCTGCATAAGATATGACATTTGGGGGCTTGGACTCAGGTTTTTTGAAATTCTTATAAGGTTTCTTTGTTGAGGACTCTGCTACTTGTTTCTTGATCTCAACCATTTCGTTTGAAATGGTTTTAAGAACTTTTTGAAGGCCCTCCATGTCATATGGATCCTTAGTCATCTTTTTCTTTGAATCATCCTTAAAGGACACTTTTTTGGATTTTCGTTCCTCTAGAGCAGTTTTCTTTTCCAAGGCGATTACACTTTTTTCGACAGCGAGGGCTTCTTTCATGTTTTCGGCCAATGTAGGCTATTTAGCCCTATCCACAAAAATGGCTATGTTCAAGGGTAAGGCTGTAATATACCACTCATTTCTAACTTGTTCGCTTGGCTTATCATCGGTAGGGATTTTGTTCAAGAGTTTGTTAAATCGGGAGTTAAACTCCTTAATGGGTTCTCTTGACTCGATCCTTGGATTGGAAAGGTCATGGACGAGTGTAGCCAAGGATCTATCATCGCCGTATTTGGTAAGAAACTGTTCCTGAAAGATATTCCAACTGGTGATGGATCCAGCAAGTAAGGAAAAATACCAGGATCTTGCTGATCCTTGTAATGTATAAGGGAATAATCTAACTACAACATCTTCTTCTGTTACTCCCTTCAAATTGATTGACAACATAAAATTATTTATGTGTTCTTCTGCTAACATTCCAGCATCTGGATTGAACTTTGGCAACCATTTCTCAGGGTAATCGGGTAATGGATGTAAAGGCGCAGGCATGGTGACTGCACTAGGACTTCTCCATGGTCTTTGAGCCATTTTAGGAGTACTAGCGATTGCCTTTGGTGTTCTAGGTACTTGAGGGGGAGGTGGAAATGAAGACTGAAAAGATTGTGATGTTGGAGGTGAAGTACCTTGGTGAACAACAATATGTAGTGGTGAAGTGGGTGTTTGACTTCGCACAGGTGATGATGAAATGGAAGATGATGGAGAAAAGGTTTCACTACCAGAACCTTCAGTGCTCTTTTTAATCCTTTTCCTTTCGTGCAAAGGAAACTCAGGTGGTTCAATACCTAGTTTTTCGCTTTGAAGTCTGGTAAGACGATGAGGTAAGTGGAATTGCGAAGTCTGACTGCCTTGTGATACTTCAGATCTAGGAGGTGAAATCGAGAAGCCTTGAAGTTTCTGGATGATAGATTGAACTTCAGGGGACTTTGGACTTAAGTGTTCTGAAGTATGATGAAGTTGAGCAGTAGTGGTTGATTCTTCCTCGTCTCGTCTGGATACTGATGATTCAGGGTACAAACGAGAGGTCCGAGGAGAGGCGGAGGGTGAGTTACTCTTTGAATGGTCTGTAGGTTTTGGCTTACTCGCCATTCATAGTGGATGACCCTCCTTCTAGCGCCAGAAATGTTGATGCCTCGAAAATCGCTGCAACAACATTGGGGGATAATCACCCGGTCCAGACCTTAATACAAGTCCTTTTCCGTTTGGGATGGTGGCTCCGACTGGATATAATGGGACCAATTTCCCGATAATGAATAAAAGGGGTGGATGAGTGATGGGTTGTCTGTTCTAATGATAGGCGAATAACTTAATCTATCAACAAAATAAGAGAACTAATACTAATCTCGGGAACAATTATTCTCTGTGAATGCAGCGTTTAATGATCTTTGTCTATTGACAGGCATGTAGATGACTCTGTAAAATAAACATAGATATTCATTCATTCAAATATTACTTCATCTAAATAGTTAAACAAAGTGATTAACACAAGATTACTGCATTTATCACTTATATCATCGATACATACATGATTGGAAGAAAAGCATACTATAAACAGCCAATAGTGGAATGCATAAAGGATGCTGTTAAAACACATATATATATATGCGATAATAGCAAGAGCGATCAAATGACAATTCATATAACAAGAATGAGTCCAGACATAGATAATAGTACCATATGAGCTGCTAATCAATCCCAATATCAATTGCTATTTGAAATTCTTCCTTCAACGTAGAAATGCTTTCAAACATAGACAGTAGTGCACATTTGTATAAAAGCTTCCTTATCAAAATCAGATTGATTGGTCCAGTTTCATAAAAGAATATCCCTGAAGTACAATAGTGCAACTTCACGGTTTAAGTCATATACAAAACTTTACAACCCTTTCTAAATGCATGAAAGGGTCTATAAATACTTACTAAACTAAAAATATATGAAAACAAAATCATACTTAATTGGTACCAATTAATAATATCTATCTTCTTGGCAGTGAGTTGGCAGTCGGCAATGTGAATCATGACTCAGGCTGTTTGTCTTTAAACCTGAGCTGGCTTATCGCAAGCATTGGCTCCACTTCGGGTGGTCTGTTGAGGCGCGAACTGAGTTGGGCAGCAAAGGTGGCATCTTGAATATCGGGGATAATATACCCGATCGCATCTGTGAGGCATTTGAGGGCGGCTCTCTGGCTGTGCGGCTTCACTAAAAAGAACCAATAGGCATCCCATGTCAAGCTGTTAATTCCCACAATTAACCTTCCATTTTTCTCCAGGTCTAGGTAACATGACTGCTCCAATATCTTTGTTGTTGTTAATTGTCCTGGAGTACATTGAGAAATCATGTTAGACAAGTAAAGTGTATTATTAACCAATTCAACCAAATTACTAGTGGTTGTCTTGCATCTTAAAATCGCTCTTTCTGCCTTCATTAACTGAGATTGCCATTCTGTAAATAATATTTCTTTGTGCGATTCTAGAATCCTTGGTAGGTTAGCTTCCTGTCCCTGATCGGAATCTTGCCATTCCAGAAAATTTGTTAATGTTTCTTTGGCTTGATCCAAATCTGTCCTTGCCTTTTCTACTTTTTTCACTTATGGATGCCACTTAGTCGCACAATGGTTCTGCCTGGGTGATTTGCTGACGCAAAAGCTTCATCTGATTTATCAATCCTTTGTTTAATTGAAATTCCTCTGCTTTAAACTCATCTGTCTGTGGGAGCTTCTTTGTTTGATCAAGTTGAGCTGATAATTGAGAAATCTGCTCATCTTTTGATTTCAGCATTTGTTCATTTGATGCTTTTAGTTGCGCCAATGCCTCCGATAGCTCCTTTTGCTTTTGGACTGCACTGTCGTCAATCCTCTATTTTTCCTCCTGCAATTGTTTAGTCAGCTGATTGTTTATTTGTTGTTGTACTAGAAATTGTTGTTCTGCCTGCTCTGCCTTTTGCTGTGCTTCCGATAATTGTGCATGTAGCGAAAAAAATATCCTAATCTTTTGTCTTCAATAAACTGCTCAACTCCGATGCTTTGTCTATTGTCGCTGCCGAATAAGCTCCAGCATATTGCGATAGCTTTGTCAAATCATCAGAGGGGTCAAATTCCTCTTTCCATAGCACATTGCCCGTTACTGTTTGTTCTGGGAATAAAGAAGGTTGATCAGTCCTTCTCCTCTTCCTTTGTCGTTTCACTACAGCTTTATGCCTTGGGCTATAGAAGACGTTCAAGGGAGGAATCTCTTCAATCTGTAAAATACCTTCACCGGAAGGATCCTTTGGGATTATTTCCACTTCTTTTGATTTGGGTGGGTCTTTGGTTTCGCATGAAACCTGCTTTGAAGTTGCCTCTTGTGTATTGACTTCTTTTGAAGTCTCTTCATATTTAGAGCATTCCAGATTGCCGATAATCGAATTAAATTGCTACCATTCCTGGAGCAATTTCGGATCAATCTGTGTATATTCATTTACATTTAGACTTCTATGTTCTTGCTCTTTCGCCTGGGTCTCTTCTTGTCTTTTCTCATGCACTTCCTCCTGTTGCTTTGATGTAATAGGAGGTTCTTTATCAAGTCGCTGCTCAGGCTTGCTTTATTTTGTTGTTGGAGTCGTCACTAACAGATCTAGAGGTAGAGTTTGCAACCTCTGCTCTCTAAGTCTGTTGAATTCAACTAGTCCTTCATCATTGTATTCAAGTATGGTGAGCGATTTAACTTGATACATTGACTCAGTCGATGCGAACAAGTCCTCAAATCTGTCTTCTTTATGCTCGAACTTGGTCAATTTGGCCTGTTCGAGTGCATTATAGGCGACTTTGTTTGGATCAAATCGCCTGCTCGGTAGAGTTGCCAGGGTTAATGAGTTTATTTTCTCAACTTCTTTCTCTGTATGTTTGAAATCATGCAGAGTGTAGATACCAATTCTCAAAGGAAAAGAGGGCCAGACATGTTTCTTAGCTTTCTTCAGAGTTTGTGTAACTCCATTGGAGATGATCTGATAGGCTATTTCTCTGGCCAGTAGTTTAACGGGGATGTATAGAGGAAGAACGTGGGGCTTGGCTTGACTGCCAAAAACTCTGATATAAGTGAACTTTTCCTCCCCGAACCAACTTCCTATGGATGTTAAATCAATCCCTGCTTGGTAGGAAATCTTAGGGGCAGGCTTATTGAAAATAGAATAATGAATGGGCAACATGAAAATATTTGCAGATTTGATACAAAATGGTGTTTGTAGTTGGTCTTCCACAACTTTTGATGGTATATGTGAACGGGTGCGGGGTCTTGCGACGTCCACCTCCATCCGAGCACAGGAAATTCAGAATTAAAACACAAAACATCTAATACATAGGCACTGTAGTAAAATGGGGGAATGAACCTTTCAGTGACGCGGGAGTTGAATCTAAACTCAAGAATTGCGGATGCTAACTTATCGGACAGTATATCTGCCCAATCCATTATTTCACCACTACATGCCGCCTCCATTAAGGGGACCATTTCTATGGTAAAATTGGCTGAATCATGTAATCCCCACAACCTGCACATCATTATCCCAGCATAGAAATAAGGAGAGCATAGAGAATCGACCGAGTACTTACTCGAAGATTCGTGCTTGTGCTTTGCTGGATTTTGTCTCCAACCTCGAATGGGTTCAGATTTAGTCTCATTCTCAGCTCAGAATTTCTCCAGGAATGCCGTGTTATATTTCTTCTTTGCCACCGGCAAATGATACATTTGCCTTAAATCCTCGGCTCGAAAGGAATCGAAAATTCTCCCATCTGTGGTGCTGAAAGTTCTGTCGGTAATTGGGATTTCCTGAATCGCCCATCTAACCACATCTGTATATGGGAGGATTTGCTCCCGAGGCACTATTCGATGAAGAAAAGAGTTGGATAAATCGCTTAGATTAGCCTCAGATTTGCTAGTGCTGTCAGCTGAGACTTGTATTGCCGTCACCCTTGGCTCTTCGGCTTCGATCAGATTATAGGTGCCTTGCCAAGTAGTTCTGACAAGTCCTAGGCATGTAGTGTCCGATATTAGCCCTTTCTTTTTAGTGCTTGGATCAACGACAGGTTGCCCTGTGGCCGGTGAAGCAGAAGCCATTGTGGTTTTCTTGGACTTCTTCCCCATTCTGCTTAAATTTGGTACTTCGGAAGAATTCTGCACAGAGATGATAATGGACGTAATACAGAAAACGATAGCGTAAATCGAATATGACTGAGATATATATCGATGAATGCATGGCGAACGATTGACTTAAGGTGGCCTCAGATAAAATCTGTAAAAAGATCTTAGGCTTACTGTTTCATTAAATGGCTGTTAAGACCTGTCAATCCTATCAATGCCCGTCAATTAAATTAATGGCCGAATGATTTATTTGAAGCGTTCCTTGGGTATTTTGGCGGTTAAGCGCGGACGAATGGCTCTTCGGAAGATAAGGCCTTAAATACGAATAAATCGTATTAAACCCGTTTTAAGATTTCCTTTGAAATTTGCGCTTTTTGGCTTTATCGCAATCGGGCGTCGGGGGAAATCATAAATCGTTATATTGGTTCCAATTGGAATCCCTGATCGCCGATAGCGATATCGCATCGCGTCAGGAGTAGAGAGTGGGGCAGTTTAAAAGCATGCACAGTTGATTGTCGATCGCCGATAGCAATATCGCATCGCATCGGAGCACAAGGGGAGTTTTTATTGTGCCATTTCATTATCGCCGATATCCAACAGCGACATCACATCGCATCGAAACAAAAAGGAGTTTTAATTGCGCCAATTCGTTATCGTCGATGCCCGACAGTGATTTCGCATCGGAGAAAACCAATGGGTATTTAAGTTGTGTTTCCTTTGTCATTGCGATATGTGATCTTGCGATCGCTTTATCGCAATGACAAAAGATTAATCTTTTATGTGTAAGGATTTTGATTGGTTTATTCGAAAAGGTTTTTTGTAATGCTTAATTTTATTTTTTCGGACCTTTTTGAATAAAACTAAGTTGATACCAATTAAAATCAAAATTAAAAGGGACCCATTTCATATTATAGTTTTGGGATAATAATGATATGAAATGGGGGGGTTGTTGTAGGGTACAACAAATAGTTAGGTTGATTATTAGGTTATATGTTGTTGATGAACATGATATATAACTTGTTGTTGTTTTATGATAGCTAGGTTGATGATTAGGTTATATGTTATTGATGAGCATGATATATAAGTTGTTGTTGTTATATGCTAGTAACATGATGATTATGGTTATTACATTAATATCTTGAAGTTATATTTATCATACTAAGTTGGATTGGTCTATGAAAATGGTTAGCGTTATAGCATTCAGGTATGAGTCGACTTATTTGTGACATTGTGTTGTACTAATTTAGATTGACATGTAGATGTGATTATTATGTATGAATGATACTTGTTTATGAGTTTATGATGTGAACATGTAGTTATTTATTGTTATGGATATCATGATATTATTTATGGTTGAGTTGATATGTTGTGAAGCTATATCGTGCTAATATAACTTGATAAGATAGCCTCCCTTGAGATACATTAAGGTATGAGTTTTCTTATGTCATATATTTGGTACTTCATTGTTTGATTATTTCGTCTAGTTGATTTTTTTAACATGATAGGTTTGCAAGTTGGTTGAATGGTTAATGAATTGCATAATATGAGTATGTGTTCCAATGATTTTGTTTTAAGATGATTGTACTAATATATATGTGTTGAGACAATTGATATGTACTTGAGTGTGGTAGGTGATAGTTGTAGCATTATGTCTAATGAATATGAGTTGACTATGGATTATGATATGATTGTTAGTCTTGGTTAAGGTTGATTTCAAATTGATAGATATGAGTGTCTTGATATTTGGAATGTGTGGTTGACATGTGTGAAGAGTTATAGGAAACATGCTTGGTATTAGCATGACAAGGTAATAGTTGATGTGTTTATATAATTAACAGTTGGGTGATGTGACAGCACATAGTAAGACTCGATTCCAACGAAGTAAAAAGGTAGAAGAAAGGAATTGGGCAAGAATTCATTTGGCTATGTTGGAAACCCTAATTCCAAACGAATGAGTGCTTTGCATACAAGAAGTCTTCTTAACCTTTATTTTTCTAACATTATGTGGATATGTGCTATAGTCATGAACATGTATTTGACAAGTATATCAACTAGTTTTCAGTTATGGATGGATTCATCAAGGGAATTGGATCCCCTTGAGAGATGACATGGACGTGTTCAGTTACAAGGGAATGTGCCTGGCACAACAAGGTAATGTAACTAGTATGTTGTTATTTTTATTTATGCACTGACAGTTATGTGTTCATGGAAATATGATGCAGGGGATTGCATAACAAAGAGACGGCCATGAAGTCATGAAGAAGGATCATCTTGGACTTTCCCTTGGAGGCTTGGGGAGCCATGGGGATTGAATCATGGTGTTTTTTGTTAGTCTTGTGCTTTTGGTCTTTTTGATTTGTTGTGCTTGATTGCGGCTTTGTTTACATCTATTTTATGGCCATACCACTTTCTTTATGGTGTCATATTGTTATTGGTCTTCATGGTTTTCTCTTACTTGCTTCTTGGCATTTCCTTTTATGTTTTGAGAGTATTAGGAATTGGTTGGGAAAGAGGAAAGTTAGTGGATCTCAGGGAGAGTTGTGTGGTACCCAACAAGTAATGTAAGACACATATGAAGCTTGGTGCATGAGTAAGCGCACTAAAAGGTAAGTCTATGATAATCGGTTGGACTGGTTGGGTCCATTGTGGTAAATGGATGGTGGCAAGACAGTGATGAGAAAGGTAACATAAAAGGTGAAGTAAATGGATCTGAAGCATCAAATTCCTTAGCTATGTTGGGAGAGATTGTTCTCAATGTTGTGCATGGTGTGCATAGATAAAGGGATTTATCTTAACCTTAAACTTATGCTATTTGGTAATTATGTTGTGATCATGATTATGCTAATGTTTATATATGCATGTATATATGTATGTATCTATGTCGTTGTATGACAGGACCATGATTGTTTTATCTTTATGTGTGTGTGTGTGTGTGTGTATACCCTTGTTTGACAAGGTCGTTAGGAATCATTCTTGTGGAGGAATGATTGCTTACTCAGGTGAATGACATGAACAAGTTCCTGGTTTATGAGGAATCAAGTGGAAGAGTAGTCATGCCAAATATATGAGGTTAGTATCATGTGGCTGTGAGTTGATATTATGTTATTATATTATGTCTATGTTATGGACAGGTTATACCGAGGGATACATCAGCGAAATGAAAGCAGTGTGATTTGTGGCATGTTGGGACAAGCATGGATAAGACACTAGAATCAAGGTTGCTTGGTAGAGATAGTGTGGTTTTGGATGTGTGGTACTACTGTTGTGAATATGTTGTACTTGTTGCATCTGTGATGTTGTGCGCATGCAGTGTTGTGTATATACATTGTGTGCACATGTTGTTTATGCAATGTTATGTACAAGGTGGTATAGATAGTGTCGTGTAAATATTGCATATGCAATGTTGGGTAAGATGGTGTTATGTACATGTTGGATATGCGGTTTTCTGTACATATTGTATTGTACGCATGATGGATTTGCAATTTTGTGTGCATATGGTGTCGTGCGCATGTTGGATATGCAGTGTTGTGTACATAGGGTTCTATGTACATGTATATGCAGTGCTATGTACATATGGTGTTGTGTACATGTTGTACATTTGGTGCTATGTACATATGATGTTGTGTGCATGATTGTACAAGTGGTGCTATGAGCATGTGGTGTCGTGTACATCTTGTACATATGGCGTTATGTGCAGGTGGTGTTGTGTACATGTCGTGCATATGGTTTTGTGTACATATGGTGTCGTGTACATGTCGTGCATGTGGTGTTGTGTACGTCTGGCATTGTGCACATGTTGTATAGGTGGTACGATGTACATGTGGTGTTGTATACACGTTGTGCAGGTGGTGCGTGTACACATGATGTGGTGTACACGTTGTGCAGATGGTGTTGTGTATAGGTGGTATTGTGTACATGTTGCACAGGTGGTCCTGGTATGCATGTGGTATGATGTTCATGTCGCACATGTTTTGTTGTGTACATGCGGTACTATGTATGTGCATTGTGTAGTTGGGGTATCATGACATGTGTACTCTTTGTGTTGTACATTGTGTAGTACATCTATTGTGTTGTTTTGTATGCCATGTGTAGTACATGTACTGTGTGGTGTTGCACATTGAGTATAGATGGATGTATTGTGTTATACATTGGGTGTAAGTGTACATATGTGTTGTGTTGTACATCAGGTGAAGTTGTATGTATGTGTTGTGTTGTACCTCAGATGTAGGCATATGTCTTGTGTTTTGTTGCACAATGGGTGTAGGTGTATGTGTTGTATGTCAGGTGTAGATGCATGTATGGCATGGTGTTGTATGCCATGAGTGGTTGTATGTGTGTGATGCACACTATATGTATGTGCACATGGTTGAGTAGAAGGAACTGGGTATTATTGGGTGTGGCAACCGATCCAAAGTGCATACGTAATAAAGACAAAGGTAGAAGCTACAAATTGATTAAATGATAAGTATCAATATTTTATTTCAGTTTTATTATGCATGTGATTTATGATTTTGTTTTATGATGATTACATGTGATCTATGATTCTGGTTTATGATGGTTACATGTGATTTATGATTTGATCTATCATGGTTATGTTTTAAGCTAACATGATGTGATATGTTTATACATAATGATTTGATCAAAGATGCTAGTTTGACTTCTTGTCACAGGAAGCGAACAACATTGCAAGTGTACGTTTTTGACAGGCCACCAATGAGGTATGATTTGAAATTATTTCAATTTATTTGAATCTAATGGAAATTATGTGCTTGGTACAATATAGGATGAAACACCCGATTGGGTGGTCAAAACTTATGGAAAGAATTTGCAACAACAAAAGGAATTGGAAATGTAATAGTATGTTGGTAAAGTATTCAGGAGCAGGGCCATTGTGGGACACTAGTACCCAATAGTTTCCATTGATTTCCATGAGCATGCTATGATTGGTATTATGGCTTTAAGGTAGGGATATGCATTGGTTTTTGTATCTTCCATTGCGAGGAAGCCTTGCCAAGGGATGGATTGCCCGGTATGGGGGTGCTAGCAGAACTTGGAAGGTGTGTGACTACATGGAAGGGGGTGACCGGATTGCCTGAGGGACTGTATAGAAGAGAAGGGAAGGTCAGGATATATTTGTTTTGGTTATTATCATTTCCAGAAGGAATTAGATGCACATTGGGGATGTGCCTTGGAAAAATGAGCCGATAACTATTCACTGAGAAGACAAGTGGTGCAGGATTATAGTGTTGGACATTGGATGCAGATTTGACTTTGACAATGGATTTTGAACTTCCTGGGAAGGAGGTGAACCCTGGTATTACTTTGAGGGTGGAGGTGTGAGCCTATGGATTCCCTTGTTGCGGATGCAGACATCATATCCTTTTATTTGTTGGTTGAGTAAATGTGCATATGTGTATATTATTGTAAATATTGTATTGATCTGGTTTATAAAGCTCCATAGACAGTATGGTTATTTGTTGGGTGAAGCAAATGTATAGGTGTGTATATGTGGTTATTATTGTAAATACCATAATTATTTGTGTTATAAAGCTCCAGTAAATGATATGTTTGTCATGTTTTAGAAGATGGTCATTGTAAATACTGCAACGAGCTATGTTATAAAGCTCCATGGGAAATAGGTTTTGTTCTTAGCAGTCTTGTTGGTTATAGGTGTCATTGAACACCGAGGACCGTGTTCCCCCAAGGGGGAGGGTTTTGTAACAACCTTGGTTAAAAATACATGTAAACATATATAAGATCATGATGATGGGACACATATTCCAAGTTGAATGGTGGGAAAAACATCCTAGTGGGTGTTACTTTGGTTTATTATGGTTAAGGAAACTGGAAAAGGCGATGGATAAGGCTTTGGAAAGGCAAAATGGAATTTTGGCACATTTATTTATGAAAATAATGGAAATTAGGAGAAAAGGAAGGTGAAACGTCACAAGTTACACGTGAGGAGGAAAATGAAGGAAAATAATGGAAAATGAAGAAAATAGAGGCCCCATTGATAAAAAGGCTTCTGAAGGTCAATGGGTAAGCTTGGTTAGTTTAGTTTTAGAGCTCACCCTAAAATCTCTCTCTCTCATTCTTGGACACTGAGAGTTTTCTTGGAGCACTCTTGGAGAGTGTGGATTACATGATTTTTGGAGAAAGAAGGCAAAGGAAGAGCAGGAAAGCGCAAAAGGACACCAGGGTAAACAACTATGATAGGTTTTTCTTGCAGGTAATGAGTTACATGTATTTTTTTTACACACTGGCTTTGGCATGCATGACACATGCATGTGGTTTCTTGGTCATGATCTGTCACTTGCATGGAGGATTTCTCGAATTGGCAGTGGATTTTCCTATCCTTTCCATTTCTTGGATAGCCATGGTGTTGTGGGTTCATTTCTTTATGTTTCTAGTTGGCTCTTATGTTTCCTTTAGCTTGGGTTGAGTTATTAGTTCCTAGAGCCTTGGTTGGACAAACTCTTTGGAAGCCTTGTAACATATTGGGTTGAGTTATTAGTCCTGGAGCCTTGGTTGGAAAATTTCTAGAAGCCTTGTAACAACTTGCGTTGAGTTACTAGTCCTGGAGCCTTGGTTGGAAAAACGCTATGGAGCCCTTGGTCGGTTGAGTTACTAGTCTTCGATTCATGGTTGAAAAACACTCTGGAGCCCAACAACAACTGTGGGTTGAGTTACTAGTCCTGGAGACTTGGTTGGACAAACTCTCTAGATCTCGCCAACAACTGTGGGTTGTGTTACTAGTCCTGGAAGTCGTGTTGGAACAAACACTCTGGAGCCATGGAAGGCTTGGGTATAGACCAATCTGATGATGGTTTTGTGATGTTTTACTATGAGGTGGAATCATTGTTTAATGGATTCAGGTGGTTTGGCCTCTGGAAGCCAAGGATGGTTTTGATTGATGTGTTTTGTGAGATCCCACATTCATGCTTGGAATATGGCACGGGGTGAATGGCTAAAGAGGGATTTGGCTGAGCCATTCTATGGTCGGGTGGAACTTCGTTGTCCCATACCAAGTTGGATTTTGCATCATTAATATGAGATTATTTCTCCCCTTTATCTCATGATTATTATTCTGGTTTATATGTGTATTATATAATTGTTGTATCCTTGATATTTATGTTGATATGTTGATTATGTATATGTTCTATGGAAATGGCTATGTATGGCTCTCATCATGTTTTCACTAGTAAATGAATGAACAATTTATCTATGGAAAAATAGATGGTATTATAGCTAATGATGTAAGGGAATAATGATTCTTAGTGATTCTCAGATAAGTATGAGACCCCTATGCTTAGATATGTTGTTTACACCTATATATTTCATTCATGCCAAGTGTTTGACAAACTGTTAGTCCTGTTTGGAGATGGTCAAACCTAGTCCTAGAGTTAGTTTTTGGTTCATTAGCCTTGTCATCATGTTTTTAATAGATTCCATAAGCTACAGCAAGTTCTGGGCAGTGGTTGGAATTCTAGGCTTAAGAGGTGCCTTAAATTCCTCGGACTTTGGCATAGGTCTGCGGGAAATAGTCCGTGGACGTAGGCATGCAGGATTTTGGGAGCATCCATAACTCTCTAGACATTGGCATGCCCATAGCATGGGAGACTCTAGAGGTCAAGAGGTCTAAAAACTCAGTGGGACCCAGAGGCTAGTTAGCAGAAAGGCTAGGATGGTTCATAGGGGTCCTATTGCTGATGTTGAAGGTCTATATTGTGTGTTTCTATTGGTTCCACTTCCTTAACATGACTTAGGAGGTCAAATCATATCATAGTAACTTCTCATCACATGTTTACCTAGGTTGGTCGGTAACTTGGTTAGATGTGGGAGGAGAGTGTTACATGCCCATCATGTGATGCCTGAATGGGCGTCGAGTACCTTAGCATTCCTAGCACGTGATGCCCCCATGGGCATCAAGCACCCCACCTTCGTCATGCAGGCACACCCAGGGTGCGGGTGTTCACCCTACTATGTAAATCAATGAACACAAATCATTAGCTCATCAATGACAACAAAATATTATAATTTGTTAATACCAAGCTGTATAATCAATAAATTATAAACTGAATTTTAACACCCAAACATTACTTTAGTTAATTTTCTAAAAATAATTATGAGACCCCTTGGTGAGGCCTCTATTCATGGGCAATCATATACTGACCTTAATTTTTTATTTTGTCACCCTTTCCAAGTCGATTCAACCGACCAACTCATCACATGGGTGCCCCTACCAGGTAGACATCCTAGCGTGCTCAGCTCATGACACCCCCAGGGGCGCCCAGGCACTTTGCCTTCGTGTGAGTGTGTCCAAGGAGTGGGCATTTACCCTATTGTGAAGATCAGTCAACACAAATCATTATCTCATCAACGGCAACAAAATATTATCATTTGTTAGTACGTCCATGTAGCATAATCAATCAATTATAAACTGGATTTTAACACCTAAACATTAATTTAGTCAAGTTTCTAAAAATCATTATGAGACACCCTGGTGGGAACTCAATTCATGGGCAGTCATGGGCTGACCTTACTTCGCATTTCTTCTCGATTGCTATGTGCTCGGTTCACCCATCACCCAAGTCACCCAATATGTCTGCGTAACGAACCATTAAAGTAAAAATTGGAAATTATGGTATAAATTTAAATGAGCTTCTCTTCATTTCAAGAATAATATATTCTCTACTTAACAAGGCATGCCTCCCACCCTCACATCACCCTCAATTCCCTGATACCAAATCTATCTGCTATATTATACTTGAAAGAAACACAGTAACATTCAAACATAAAAACTGTGAAAATAAAAATTTAAGGTGAATGAAAGAGAACAAACCAACTAAAAACATATAAATGCATACCTCATACTTTACAACATTTTAATATCATTAATCTTATTTCTCATCCATCTCATCATCTATATCATCCAATTCATAATTCTTATGCAAAGGATTCACCATATCAACATCATCATCATCGTCTTGTATATCATCATATGGAACATTCTCTTCTACATTTGGTTCTACTTCTTCAAGTTCTTTGTCCAAAACATTTGACATCGAACACAACTATTTTGAAGGATTCAAAGTCACAATCAAGTACATCATGTAGATACCCATAGTATCGATTCTCAGAGAATTTTATATGTTTGTCACCTCTAGAGGAAACATTGATAACTTGAAATACTGTAGTTATCCAATTATCAAAAGTTTTCATCTTTTTATCGAACCTTTTGATGCGAAATTTGCAGCCATTTCACCACATTTTGTTGTGGTGTTTCAACTACAATACATGAAACACATAAAAAGTGCATTGTCAATTGATAAGCATGCATATTTATACTTGCAAAATTTGAAAATTAAGAAAAAAACATGTCGTATGCATCAATATAATTGTAAAAAAACTTAGTATGGGCAAATATGCTTGCCTAATAATCTTTTAAACCATATGCTAAATCAATTTCCCTCTGTGTAATATTGGTATCTCCACTACATTGAGCTTCTTTGACCAATGTAGACACACCATACCATGATAACCTACAATTATTAGTTTGTTTGCATCATTCAATCCATACCTTCATCCAATATTGTTTGTTTGCAATGTATAAATGTATTGCATCCCACTCTCGACCTGTTGTATTAAAATAAAACAATTCACATATATATAATTAGTTACCATGTTATACCTTCATAATAATGGATTATGCAAGAAGACTAAAAATTAAATAAAATGGTATACATAAAAACAAAAAGTCAAATGTGCTGTAAATCTCCACTATATATCTACTTACATCTCACTTTTCTCATTCTACCTTTCCCTAGTAGGTGCTCCCCTTCAAAATCGTCCACAAAGTTGACATCCCAAATGCGATCCAATATATTAATAATATTTCCTATTTCATCACTATATTGACAAATATATAACATGGTTTGATATACCATATATCCCTTTACCATAGAACTCTCAGGACATGCTCTTTGTCTTACCAAAGCCTTTAGTGATTTCAAGTGCCTCTCAACCATTAACATTGATCTTATGTGTACATGTCCACACTTTTCAATCTCCTCGATTTGGTGTATGAGGTAGTGTTCTTGTGCATTGAAAAATGTCAGAGGTACATACTTTTTCATTTCACACATTAGATGAGGAATTTTCTTTCTTGAATACTTTATATATTTTTTATTGGTTTATTTAGATGAAAATCATCTGCAAATGAAGTAAGAAAATCACAAGTTTCAACAAAAAAAAAGTATAATATATTACATGATGAAAAGAAAAACACATGTAGTAAAAAATATGCAACACAACAACTTATTGAATAAATTACACTTTGCACATAAATCTCTACTTACCTCATGTATTTGCCAAGATCATATATAACTTGTTTGACATTGTTGTCAAAGTTTTCTGGGAGAGATAAAGGTAGAACATATTGTAACAAAAATAAGGATCGATCATTATTTTTTCGCAAATTAGTAGAAAAAAACACTATTTAACAAGATGTTTCACCAATGTATAAAATGTATATACACCAAAATAATTACCTTAATGAACATATGCCAATCATGAGTTTTTACCCCACCCAATTGACCTTTGTTTGTTAGGATATTATTTATGTTTGAAGAAAATCCAGTTGGAAATTTAATCTTTTCAATAACCTCTTTAACATGCTTGCTTGTTGCTTTATAAATAACCATGGAAGGGTGCTTATATTTTGGCTGTCTCCATTGCTATTTTAATAAATCACACTTTGCAATGCATGGTCGACCTCCTTAATGTCATTACAAAACTTGATAATTCTTTCTTTATCTCTCCTTGCATCTAAGATTCACCATAATTTATGTATTACATTCTTCCCGATGTCCATTTATAAAACAAATGAACAATTTCTAGGTGTTCATAGTAGGGGAGTCTATTAAATTGCTCAAGATAACTTTTCATTCCTCATGGAAGTGCCTTGTTATTAATGTCTTCATGACCTACAACATTATTAAGTTATGGTATGTTCTATGCTTAGTGTAGTTTACTTTAATTTCTTCTTATTAGCTTGATGTCAATTTCATTGTTTAGCAATCACATTAACATGAAGTAAAATGCTGATAGAACATAAATAAATTGACAGAAGACAAAACAAAGCAAGATACACCAGATGTGGCGGGTAGCCAGGGACAAACCCAAATGTGGGGAAACCCTTTGATCAATTTTTCTATAATCTTCAAAAATTCAATAGAGACAAGGATAATACAAATACACAATTTTGTAATTTTATGACAACATCAGCAAAACCCTAACCAACAAAGTCAAATCTGGTCAAACAAGTCAGATTTGACCTGTAATTAGCTTGGTCAATATCCTAGTCAATTCAGCCTCCAACAACAAGAAGAGTCAACCCAAAACAATATGAAATTACAATAAAACTTTAGTCAAAGCTGGATAGATCTACAGTCAACCTTTTGATAGTCAGCGTTGGTCAACCCTGAGGTCAGATCACCTCAGTTTGCATGCCA
This sequence comes from Pinus taeda, assembly GCA_000404065.3. NCBI lineage: Eukaryota > Viridiplantae > Streptophyta > Pinopsida > Pinales > Pinaceae > Pinus > Pinus taeda. Next base: position 21,440 of record APFE030960504.1, read on the forward strand.
AAATTTGCAGCCTACGAAGGAGAAGTAGCCACACCTAATCCATAGTCAAAGAGGAGTCCACACTCGTAAACACTGGTCAAAGTACCTTCCTGCAGCCCTGGTCAAACTCGGTCAATGAAATCGTAATCAGAAAACACTTTTTCCTTCCACACGTGAGAGATGTTGCTCCTTTATGCATACCCAATCAAGTAAGGAGAGAGAATATGAGTGTTAAGATGATATGAAATAATGCCACAAGGTGTCTTCTATTTATATGAATTGTTGAGGTTAAGCTGGGGGTGTGCCACACACTTTATCTTGCTTGCAGACCTTGAAAAATTGTCAAGTATATACAAATAAATTCATATCTCCATAAATACATGTCGGAATCGAATCATCATTAGATCAATCATACACCTCTTGACAAGAGGAATCCAAGAAAAATATCAACTATCATAAATAAGATGACCCACATGGAGTTTGGCCCTAGCTTCCAATTTTAACAAACATGAACCATAGTTAAAGACATTATAACAATAATATAACCGGTTAATTAGTACATTGAAGAAAATGTCATAAAAAGATAAAATAATTCAAACATATCATGTATATTGATACATAAACAATTCAATCCATAACTTGAGATACTTTATTATATTTCAACTTCCATGCACGAGTTTTCATTCTCTGTGGTCTTAATCTAGTCTCTTCTTTCCCATTGAAAAGATGTTTTTCAATACTTCAATACCTATGGTTCATAGAAAGGAAGTGCCTATACTCATCAAAGACCTCCTTTCCTAAGCTTCTTAAATGTTGAGATTGCATCTTAGGACAAAAAACTAGACAAACAAATTTACCCTTTGTTTGAAGACCTACAAGAATGGAATAATTGTTATATCAATTATTTTAAATATGTATAATGAAGGTCGAACTATTTCAAAATCATACTTGAAATGAAATTCATAAAATTAAACATTATTAAAGTATAGGGTAGTTTTATAACATACCACATAAATGTGTTAGCCCTGGGGCAATGTGAATTGTCCATACAATCATTGCATAGAATTCAAATTCCCTTTGTGTAACTACTGGTCTAAAGATATCATACATAGTGACACCATTCCATAACTCCACTAACTCAAAGATAAGATAAGATGATCGATATATACATTAATATCTTTGACCTGGTACTTACCTTATTGATTGAACATACAATACATAATTACTACATATATGGGTAAATAATTTTTTTTATAAAACATAATTATAAGACATAATTTAACATATACGAGTGAATTAACAAAAAAATATAGGACATAATTATGAAACAAACAAGACAAATGAGATGTTTTTGTGCTAAAAAAAATTATTCTAAACAAATTAATGCCTAGAGCAACCATTGTCAACATTATGTGCTCCCTCATTGACTTCCATGGAGGAATGTTATTGTTGATAACAAAAATGGGCCACACTAATTAAGTAGATCTGGCCTCTCTAAATGGATTGCCACCATTCACTACTAATGAAAGCCTAATATTATGAAGTTATTTTTTAAAATCTAGACACTTTTCCTCTATATTTCTAAATGCAGATCCATCTGTTAGCTAAGAAATCCATTCTATGGATAGAAGTGATCCCTCTAGTCTAATGAATGGATCTAGTAACAACTAAAACAAATACATGCAGAACTCTCCTATTTTAAATCAGAATGACATGGGAGAGGAAAGGTGGCCTACCTCACTCCTATGCGGTCTCTTTTCGATTTCGATGTCGATCTCCTCACTTCCAAGCTCGATCCTCAATATTTTATTTTGAACAGAGACCTGCAGGAGAGATCAAACAAAGACAACAAAGGAAAAACATAGCATATACATTCTAATATAAATCATACGACAAATCAAGGAGCATCATACTAAGCAAGTAGTCATTTACATTCTTAAGGAAAGTAAACATGCATTGCATTAGTAATAAACATAAGAGGGAAGAACCTTGATGTTGGAAGCCTCCTTCAGGATAGGTTTACAAGTCCAAGCCAAGACTTCTCAAGCTCTCCTGTCTCCTTCACAAATTGGCAGCAATTAGGCACAATTTAGCAGTATCATGACCAATCTAGCCTGACCAACCATATGAGGGTGTAAGGGAATGCATTTATAGGGAAGGAGAGGGAGTCAAGGATCCACAAAAGGGGGAAGAAAGTCCACATATTAAGGGGAAGATCCCTAAAGGTAGGATCAAGGACTCAAAATGGGAGAACTTGACCATATCCTTATTCAACAATAACCAACTCGCCATTCTCGAGGCTTCTAGTAAGACAATCCTCTACTCTGTTTTTGGAGAAACTGCTTGAAGAGGATCAGCGCAGACTTTCCTATCCAAAGTCACGCTGCCAACACTATTCATTAGTTAAACCAAGGGGTACCAACATGAGTTTTCCTGCTAAAAGTAGTGTTAGGCTTGAAAATAAGGTTTTTTTACAAGCTCTTCTAGAATTACTTCAAGGCATTTCTTCGTCTTTTCTTCAGGGATGCTCTGATCAATGTTTTTCTTGGTGAATTCATTAATTTCTTTTATTGTTCGACAAAGTTCGACAACTCAGGGTATGAGATAGGGAGTGCGATAAAATACTATTTAACATATGCCCCCTAAAGCATGAAGTCAGAATAGGAAGTGATGGCTGAAGTGATTTACAAGTCAAGGCAAGGACTTTGGAAAACTATTGTCAAGAGATTTGAAATCAAACATAATACAACATATATAACATCTCTGAGTAAGAATTTAATAATACATGAATCCATGACATGGTCACAACCATCCGACTAGAAAGGAGCATGTGTATGGATCAACGCATGGAAGCAACCATCTGACTAGAAAGGATCATGTATACAATCATGAATACTAAATAACTCCATGTAACTTGGATTTATTAGATGAAATCCAGGGTCTTCATCTCTGTCCCGACCTAACCAAAGTACGAATCTAACCATTCAAATATACATGTTGAAGTAGAACATGGTAGAAACCACCTAATTACTGGTCAATGATGTGAATCATTAACAGGCATGAGAGAAACCACCAATAATGAAAATGGCTCTCAAGGTACAACAACGAAATCGACAAGTGTGAACAAGGAAGATGAAGTCAAACACTCGCATAATCATTCAATCAAAGGCTAGTGATGTGAACCTATCATCGAATTGGAAGAACCTGCCATTGAGGCATGCAAGTTCCAAGGTACTGAAAGGGAGTTTCTTGATTGTCTTCCTGGATAATAAGTTGGAGTCGACAGGAACTAATCCATTGAAAGAGGGCCATAATGTTTCCCACATCATTGATACGAAACAAAGGACTTTGTAAATTTTTTGAGAGTGATTAAGGATTGTAGCAGAGAAGGTCAAATGGGGTATAATAGGTTTGAATTTGCAGACGGAACTTCTCTTGAACATATCGAAGACACAACTTTAGAGTTTGGCAGTATTTGACTCAAAATGGATCAACGATCATGATGATGATAGGTAACGATCAAATGAGAGGGAAATGGATTTCCCAAACCCAGGAGAGAAAGTGACTAAGTGAGGATATCCCAAAACTGAAATGAAATGCAGATGAGTGTCATGTTCAAGAGAGACATGTTGTCTTTCATACAAAATACAAGATACATTTACTTCCTTTTTGTCCCCACTATTTCTAACGAGTACCTCTTTATTTTTAATCCCAGGCTTGAAGAGGATACTATATGCTTTTCGTATAATTTTATCCTTTGGATGAATCCGTCCTAGTAAGTTTAACGAGCCCTAGGAAGGAGTAACTCAATCTCGTCATGGTGACAATTCCTGCGTCATTTAATTTTTACGAGTCTGATGGAGGGGTAACTCGACATCCTTTTCATGTTTAGAGAGTTTGAAAAAAAGGCAGAAAAGAAAACTCCAACGATCCCTTTTCGTAGATAGTCTCTTGAATCCGAAAAGGTAGAAAACAATATTCAAGAGAACCTCTTAGCCACCTGTGACCAAGGTATTCCTTTTTTGTACAATAGTCTATCTCAGCTCGAAAAGGGTTAAACTTATACTGAGTAGATGTCTTTTCATTTACTTTTACGAGTTCAAAAAGACAAGTGCTCAACAATCTTTTCATATTTTTGGAGTCTGAAAAGAGATGAAAGAGGAGTCCACATGGAGGAACGAGTGGTATAAAAGGATAGAAACTGGTTCCAGTCATGATGGAACTACTCAAAACATGTAAATTTCAAGAGGTTAGCTAATAAGACCACTCATCGTAGATGTTACTCAGGCAAGGGTAAAACAACCAAGTGAAAACGTATGATCGGCCGAAGAGATGGTGACAATGGAAAGGAAAAAAACCAAGGCTCATCTAGAAAAAACAGGTTGATAAAATGGAAATCACTAGAGGTAAAAAGGGAAATGGTTTCATTTTTACACAAGCTTAAAACATGGGAAACTATGCTTGAGGATACTTGAAAATGGTTTCATTTTTTCACAAGCTTGAAATAGGAGAAAAAATTATGCTTAGATTTGGTTTCATTTTTACACAAGCTTGAAATGAAGACAAACCATGCTTGGATTTGGTCTCATTTTTACACAAGATTGAAATGAAGACAAACCATACTTGGATTTGGTTTCATTTTTACACAAGCTTGAAACAATGATAAACCATGCTTGAGATGAGTTTGAATGGCCCCAACATAATGACTCAATTCGAGGTACATGCCCCCCAAGCTTCATTTCATTCACCTAAGCATACTACTGGTAACTAATAGGTGGATGGAATGAAGGTTCACTTATGAGATCAAGTGAAAGACTAGACTGGGATTTTACGAGATCTAATCAAAGACTCGAATTGGAAGGGGGTTTGTTTCATTTTTAAATGAGCTTGACACAGGAAAAGAACCATGCTCATGAAATCTTGTTTCATTGTTTAACGAGCTTGACATAAGTAAAGGAACTCTGCTCTAACACCTTGTTTCATTTTTTAATGAGGTTGACGTAGTAAAATAACTATCCTCATGGGGACCTATTTCATCTTTTAATGAGGTTGACATAGTAAAAGAACTATCCTCATGGGGACCTATTTCATTTTTTAATGAGGTTGACATAGTAAAAGAACTATCCTCGTGACACATATTTCATTTTTTAACAAGGTTGACATAGTAAAAGAACTATCCTCATGACACCTATTTCATTTTTTAAAGAGGTTGACATAGTAAAAGAACTATCTTCACAACAATTTAATCACGAAATATAAGAGGCCATAACTTCCAAGAGGTTATCATTAGATGGGATAACAATGCTCTGGAAGGGATACATGTCAAGGGATCTAATAGAAAGATAAGGTTCCAATGCCCCTGGTACATGACGCACTATATCACTAACTAGATCATCAGTAGAGGTGGGCATTGAACACATGGCCAAATAATTAAATTGTGGTGGGGTTGATACCACTTGCATACAAGGACAATTTAGGGGAAATGGTTGATCGAGAGTCAAATTAGGACCAACGAACAAAAGCTGATGAATTTCCACAATTCTTTCTTCATGCGGGAAACATTTGACACGAAAGAGAGAAGAGATAAGAGCTCCCATGACATAAAAATAGTCATGGCCGAGGAGTAAATTAAAATCCAAAGGGCCATGGACAGCCATCATGTTGAGATAGATGGTTTTTCCTCCCAAAGTAATAGGAAACTTAGGAAGGATCTCTAACAGTTGACTAGTTCCTTTGTTAAAAGCTAACAGATTATGGGTAACGGGCGCAAGTTGCGGAGAACATAGAGCTTGCCAAGTAGTTGAAGAAAACATACTAACAGATGTTCCTTTGTCTATGATTGTGTTAAGTACGGGCATATTATAAGCCTACATTGTGATCTAAAAAGGCACGTAAGAAGGAAGACGATATCCTTCCAGTCATTTCCAATCAAATAAAGTGAATAAATTACTTAGAGGGGGTGCCATCGAAATGGGATAAATTTCCCCTTACATTATAGGAATATGAGGATCAATCCCCTAGTCTGTGGGAATAGGAAGATCGTGCCCCTGTACCATGGGAACATGAGGATTGATCCCTAATTCTTTATATTCTGAAGAATCCTAAAGAACTTGAGCGGTATGAAATTCACTCTCTATATGATAGATATGATCAATTGAAAGTAGAATTGGGTCAACTAGTTTTTCGACCAATGGTTGGTTGGAACGTACTCATGAGATTCACTTTCAGAGAGAGTGGGGTTGACCAAGGATGAGTTATGATCAATCATTTGATCAACTATTGGAGGATCAAGGGAAAGCTTCTGATAACCAATCATAAGATGAGGTTGAGAAGAAGTAAGGTTATCCAACACTTTTGAAGCTTCATCCATATGAGGACAAAGGTGAATATGATGTTTCCATTCAAATAACCTACAAGGAAATCTTACTTTTCCCTTTTTCCCATGGGTTTTACTGTCACTAGTTGAAGGTTTATAACCAGCATGATCTCCAGAGGCTGATGACAAAGGTCAATGTGAACCTTTAGACCACACTTCTAATACCTTGGGAATACCAGGACATTCCTGAAGAAGGTGGTCACCCTTACAAAGATTGCAAGGGAATTTCACTTTACGAAGTTGATTGGAAGGTTTCTCAAAATCAATTGCATTAGTAGCATTGATTGCTTGGTTGCCCCCTTGCTTACTTTTCTTCTTCTTCTTATTCACTTGGTTACTAACTTGCATGTTTTCAACAAATGAAGAAGAAGAAGAGGAAGAAGACCGAACGAGCGAAGAAGAAAAAGGATAAACTTTAATATCAACTAGAGGTTGATATGGTTCAGGTTGAGGAGAGCCTGATTAAGGAGCAGTTTGGACATTCAGAACCATAGGGGTAAAAAATAACCAAACTGTCAAACTAATGGTAAATCCAGGAAGGGACAGTGTTTCCATATAGGGAGCAACAACATTTCCAAAATAAGGAAAAGGACTAGGATTCCCATCAGAAGGGTTTCTTTGGTTGGTGAACTCAGGAACTATTTCCATTATGTCTCAACCTAAGATCTACTGAGGCGTGTTTCATAGAAAGGATGTTTTTCCACAATTGATTTTAGAGCTTAACAAAAATAAATCAAAAAAGGGGTAACTAGGCATAAAGGTTTACCAAGCAATCGTGAAATGCAATATACACCTTTGTGAACCAAGGACTTAACGTACGGCAACCAATCTCCCCGAATGTTGTGTTCGGTGTATCATGGTATACAAGGTGGCAAACTCAGTTACCTATGGATGGATAGTAACCTATTGGGGACTCCGAAAATATATGTGATGGTATGTGGGAGTGCAATTTGTAGTAGTGTTGTACAATGCATAATTGTTTGATGAGAGCGTTCCCATATAATTACCATGCGTGGAGTGCCTTCACTATACCCGAAAGTACTGGAGAACGGTCCTATACATCTATACGCGGAACGAGATTTCAAACTTAAGATACAATGCTGGAAAATAATGAAAACTCCTACGTTTAACGACGCCAAAAAACATCTCTAGACTAGACCTCTAAATGTTTTTGTTAATGTTCCAAATGCTCCTTAGGTTAATTGAGGTAAATTTTAAGGTTGATATTGGATTAAGTTTTGGTTTTAAGGCTCAAAATGATGTCACTTGAACACCTATGATGAAACTATAATGGAAAAATGATTCTTTCCGTTTCGATGAAAGCTAATCTAGTAATGGAAGAGATTCAAACAATGATGCAACAACGAAGAATGCAATAAACAAAGTTTTCCTAACTAGATATTTAACTTTCATTTTCCAAATACAATCACCAAAAGAGAAATTATTTCAATTTTTCTTTCAATGAATGAGAATGCACTCGATGCACTTTTAGCTTTCAATCACCAAACCTTATAACCTATGTCCAATGATAAATCTCAAAAAATGACTTTTCAATGCAATGTGATCTGATGCACTTTACGAAAAGTAAATTATGAGATGAAAATTAAATGAATGAAAAATCAATTCTATATGGTTTCAAAAGAAATAATAATGCTCAAACAACATCAAATCAATATTCCTTCCAAACATACAAGACACAAACAACAATTTTAATTGACTCAAAGAATCAAAGACTCAACCAAAATTTACTTTCACCACTTCAAACAATAGGAGGGAGTTTCGCACACCATAAAGGAACTAACACAAATCAAAGAAAATTCAATGCACACAGAGTAGGAGGACGACCTCAAAGATTAAGACACGTAAGGATTTTTAGCAGAAACCCTAAAAATTCTCAATTTTAAGGATCAACATTACTTTACATAGAAAAATTTGTGCTGACAAGGTCATCATCACTACTTTACATAGAAAAATTTGTGTTGGTAGCACTGCTTTACACAAAAAAATCTGTGTTGGATGAGAAAATGGACCAGCACAAACAAGCAATGGAAGACATGCTTTCTAGCACGACTATACTGGGAAAAATTAGTGCGCTGTCAGCTTGACTATAGCTGATAAAAACGTGTTGAGCGAGGAAATTTTAGGAAAAACAAGTGTATCTTGAGAAAAACCCTAGACCTAATACCCTAAATGAATGACTACTTAGAGTACAAACTCAAGGTAAATCAAAACCAAGGATCATTGAAAGGTGACCAAACTAATCAAAAGGCCAAATACAAAAGGAGGTTTGATAGGGGTATAGGTTCCCTAGTGGAGTCTCCATTTTGTTAGCTAGGAAATCCCTTCTACAGATAGAAGCAATCCCTCTAGTCTAATGAATGGATCTAGTAACAACTGAAACAAATACATGCAAAAATATCCCAGTTTAAATCAGAATGACATGGGAGAGGAAAGATGGCCTACCTCACTCCTATGCAGTCGCTTTTCAATGTCGATCTCGTTCTCCTCACTTCCAAGCTCGATCCTCAATATTCTGTTGCAGATGAATACCTGCAAGAGAGATAAAACAAAGACAACAAAGGAAAAACACAACATATGCATTCTACTATAAACCATACGAAAAATCAAGGAGCATCATACTAAGAAAATAGTCATTTAAACACTTATGGAAAGTAAACATGCATTGTATTAATAATAAACACAAGAGGGAAGCATACAACCATTGTATTGATGTTGGAAGCCTCCTTCAGGATGGGTTTCCAAGTCCAAGACAAGACTTCTCAAGCTGTCATTTCTCCTTCACAAATTCGTGGCAATTAGGCACAATTTAGTAGCAACATGACCAATCTAGTCTGACCAACCATTTGAGGGTGTAACAGAATGAATTTATAGGGAAGGAGAGGGAGTTAGGGATCCACAAAAGGGGAATAAGGTCCACATCTTAAGGGGAAGATACCTAAAGGTAGGATCAAGGAATCAAAATGGGAGAACTTGATCATATCCTTATTCAACAATAACTAGCTTGTCGTTCTCGAGGCTTAGAGTACGAGAAAATTTTGCTCCATTTTTGGAGAAACTGACCGAAGAGGATCAATGCGGAATTTCCTATCCCAAGTCATGCTGCCAACGCTAGTCTCTAGTTAGGCCAAAGAGTACCAGCATGAGTTTGCCTACTAAAAGTAGTGTTGGGCATGCAAATAGGGTTTTTTGACAATGTCTTCCTGAATTACTTCAAGGCATTTCTTCTTATTTTCTATAGGGATGCTCTGATTAATGTTTGATCTGATAATCACACTATGAGTGACCTCAGTTGAAGATTTATTAAACAAAAGGTATTACAGACTCATGTGCTGGTGTGTGTTCTGTGCTATTTAAGCAACAGATCGATCAGATTTCCAATACATAGACATTTAAATGGAAAGACAGTAGAGAAATGCAGTAAGTAACACCAAAGACACAAACAATTTTTAATAAGGAGTTCAGCCCGTTCTCTAGGGCTACATCTCCAGTCCAGCTTCAGTGGTGGCCTTGTTTTATTGTGTCTTACAGCGGAGAAATTACAATACAGGGACTCAATGTGAGTTCTCCTGAAGCAGATTTTGCTAGGTAGGGTGGTTCTTGGATTCCCCAAGCCACTCAGAGTTCACAGACTCTCTTTCTTCCTACCAACACTGTGACCCTAGGTCTATAGTGGAAAGAGCCAATGTGATGCTCAGTCCGGACAGATTCCTCTATGAAAAGGCTTGAATCTTCAAGCTATCTGGTGCTCGATGCTGCCTGTGGTCAGGTCAGCCCTCTATCTCCTCTGCTTGGCTTTACTGTTCTCTGTGTTCAGTCCTCCTCTCAGGGTTCACTGTTCAATTTCTCTCTTGGTCGCTTGGACTCCTCTCAAATCCTCCTCATTCGACTGTCTCTGTTCTTGGCCTTAACCATTTGATCCTATGCCTGTTCGGTTCCTCTCCTGCCTGTGTCAATTCTCCTTCTGCAGCTGCGCTTGGAGTTCCCTGTTTGGCGTCACCATGAACGCTTGGGAAGTGGCCACGTGTCCCCATCGGAACAACGCCAGCCTGCTCGTCGATTCATTTCTTCGATTATTTCATGGAAAAATTCTTTCTCCATCATGGCAGTCAAACGAATTCCAAATCCCTTTAAACCACAACTTCATTCCATGTCGATTCCACTTCTTTCTATCGGGCACAATCTCAGTCATCCGATCTGGGCTCCTCAAGATCTGACATCATACACACGTCGAGCGTGGTTGACTTGCTCGACTGATAGCACATGATCAACGATGGTTTTCTCTCTCCTCCACCGCCACATGTCGATCGATGTATGGGATTTCCCTCTCCTATCCAAAACCTCTTACCGATCAAGGGCACCCCGATCAAAATTGTTGGTTTCCAGGGTGCGGGTCTTGCCTTTGCACTTTATCACTTTTCGTTTCTCCGCCTGTGGTTCTCTGGCTCCCAACGTGACCAAGGGCTTAAGGCTCCCCCATTTCGGCCCTATTTTCCCATCACGCATCGAAATCACCTCCTTTTCCTGATCCAGGGCTCCCAGGGGCTACTTTGGCTACCTACACAGTCTCCATGGGCCTCGGTCAGTGCGCTTTGACCAAGGTCCTCATCGTTCCACGTCGGCTGCCATGGCCAATGGTTCAGGGTGTTTTTGATGCTGTTTTGGATTCTTTAAAGATTTGTTTCATCCCGATGTAGTCAAGGTTCTTTTTCAGTAGTTTATGGATCTGATTCGGATCATGACCTTCCTACTAAAAAAGCTTTTGGACCACCAAAAGTTGGTTTTCTTCAAGCATCAACTAAGTGAGGAAACTGCTATCTCACTTTTCCAATCTCAATCCACTTCACATTGCTTGGCTTTGAACCTTTAAACCCAATTTTGAGGTATTCCACTTGTCCACTATGCATCGTCCTCACCTTCCTATCCAACACTGCGTCTTCCCGTAATTCACTAAGATATGTAGGTAGCAGGTCGTCAACAGAAGGTAATTGACTCTGCTCTTCAGGGTCCTCAATCATTGAAGGTTCAAACAACCTCAAGCAATCTGCGTTCACGACTGAGTAGATGTGCATGTAAGTTGGCAGATCAAGGCGAAAAGCATTCTCACCAATCTTCTCAAGTATCCTGAAGGGTCCATACCTGATAGGTTTTAGTTTTTTACCTTCACCTTGCATTTTGTCCTTGCTGATATATAACCAGACTTGGTCTCCAACTTGAAAACTATGCTCCATCCGATGCTTATCATGCCTAGCCTTGTACTTGGCCTGGATCTTTTCCAGTTGTTCCTGTACTGCCTGGTGGATCTGTTCAATGAACCTAGTTGCCTTGTCCACATCACTGTGTCGATCAACCATGGTATCTTTACCAAAAACAAAATCCAAAGGAGTCCTTGGTATGAAACCAAAACAGGTCTCAAAAGGAGATCTCTGTGTAGAAGAGTGTTTTTCTCTATTGTAAGCATGCTGCACATAACACAAGTGTTCATCCCTCAGCTTAGGGTGTTTTCTACAATATCCTCTTAGTAACTGGATCACCGTTTTGTTAACTACTTCTGTCTGGCCATCTGTTTGTGGATGAAAATCTATGCTTTTCTTTAATTTGGTGTCCATTAGTTCCCATAGACTGGACCAAAACCTTCACACAAATCGGGTGTCTCGATCATATACAATAGAAGTGGGTAATCCAAAATGAACCCATACATGTTCAAAGAACAATTTTGCAGTTTGTTCAGCTGTAATCTGTTTACTGCAGGGTAGAAAAATACACATTTTGCTAAACCTATCCACAACAACATATAGATAATCATGACCTTTCCTAGATTTAGGCAGTCCTCCAATGAAATCCATGGAAATGCTTTCCCAAGGGTGAGAAGGAAACTGGCAAGGGAGTGTACAAGCCTAGTTTTCTATTGTTGGGCTTGCCTTTTAGCACACATAGCACACCCCTTTACATATATGGAAACTGTCTCACTCATTTTCAGCCAATAGCAGAACCTTTGCAGCTGTGCAACTGTTTTACTTACCCAAAGTGACCTGATATCAAAGAAGTGTGTGCTTCCCTAATTATCTTTGCTCTCTCAGTTTGTGGAATGCAGAGTTTCCCACAATGATATAAGAGTTGGTCCTTCACATGATAGTCCAATTCTTCTACTCTTTTGCCTTGACTCAAAGTTGCATATACATCTTTAAAATCCATAACCTGAGCATATTGTTCTATGTAGCTTTCATACATCACATAATGATGCTTAAGTATGGTAGATGCATTTATAATCGGTGTAAATAGCATGTCTGCAACCTTGTTATGTATGCCCTTTTTATATTTGATGACTAAATGAAACTATTGTAGAAAACCCATCCATCTATAATGTTTTGATTACTGCAATTTAGTTTGAGAGTGTAGGTATTGAAGTGGCTGATGATCAGTATGTATTACTATTTCTTTGCCCATTAAATAATGTTTCCATTTTTTCACACTCTGAACTAATGCATACAAATATTTATCATATGTAGCATAGTTAACTACTGAAAAATTAAAAGTCTCAGAATGATAACATATGGGTTTACCATGCTGTGTCAACACTGCTCCCATGGCATAGTCACTAGCATCAGTTTGGATCTCAAATGGTCTTTGTAGATCTGGCAGTGCTAGTACAGGTGTTGTACTAAATTTCTCTTTTAAGGTGTCGAAGGCTTTATGCTGTTTGCCTCCCCACTGAAACACCTTGTTCAATCCTGTCAATGCATGTAAGGGAGCTGCAATTGAGGAAAAATTTGAAATGAACTTCCTCCAATACTGTGCTTCTCCTAAGAAGCTTCTCACTTCTGTAGCAGACTTGGGTTTAGGCCAGTTTATGATGACTGCCACTTTAGAGTTATCTATTTTCAATTCACCTCCTCCTACTATATGACCCAAATAATTTAGAGAGGTTTTGCCAAATTCACATTTGGAGAGTTTAACATAAAGTTTTTCTCTTTTCAAAACATCTAATGTCTTCTTAATATGCTTTAAATGTTCTTCCCATGTTTTACTAAAAATCATAATGTCATCCAGATACATAATAACAAAATCATCAAGAAAAGGTCTGAGTACATCATTCATTAATCTGATGAAAGTAGCAGGGGCATTGGTCAAGCCAAAAGGCATAACCAGCCATTCATACAATTCCTACTTTGTTTTGAAAGCAGCCTTCCATGCATTTTGCTTTGTAAATTTGACCTGATGGTATCCACTGTGCAAATCCAGGTTGGTGAAATAAACAACTTCCTTCAATTGATCTAAAATATCATTTATGCGAGGAAGGGGATAACGATTTTTTATTGATATCTATTCAGTGCTCGGTAATCAATGCACATTCTCCACGAGCCATCTTTCTTTCTCACCAGAACAATTGGTGACCCACATGGTGATGTGCTAGGCTTGATGAATCCTTTCTCGAGCAACTCCTGCACCTGCTTCTTGATTTCAGCATTCTCTAAAGCAGACAACCTGTACATCCTAATGTTAGGCAAAGGAACATCTTGCTGCAAAATAATATCATGTACTATTCCCTTTTTGGGTGGAAAACCTTTAGGTTCTTGAAATAAGACATCATACTTTGAAACAATCCTTTTTATACCATCTTGCTGATCAACATTACAGCCCTCAAATATATTGGTCTTATCAAGTGTCTTTTCCTTTACAACCATCAATAAGAACTGTTTGCATGAATTTATCATTCTTTTCATTTGTCCTGAGTTTATGAGAGTATAATTATTCTTGAGCTTGTGAGCTCTTACAAAGTATTCGATTCCAGCTTTAACAAGTAGATACATGTTCTCATCTCTATAGAAAATAGCCTTTCTATCATACAAGTAAGGACTTCCTAAAACAATTCCACATATATCCAAAGGAATTACATCTAACTCAACCTCATCTACAAATGTTGACCCAAAAGAAAACTTGAGTTTGCACTGTCTAGTCACTTGTAGTTGTGCTTTATCATTCAACCAACCTAATGGGTATGGTTTCTTATGGGGTGTAGTTGTTAATCCCAATTTCTTTACAATTGCTTCATAAATTAGATTTACTTGTGAGCCATTATAAAAAAAAGTATCAATCTTTTGATTTTTGGAAACAACTCGAAAATGGAAAAGCCCATGTCTTTTTCTCTCATGTTCTTCATCAATAACAGATTGAGCAGAATTACTAGTAGATGCTTCAGAATTCTTACCTTTTATACCTGTGGCTGCAATGATTGTTTCATCTCCTGAGTCTGCCCCCAAATCTCTCTGAATAGCTGCAACAATCTTCTTCTTCTTGCCCTCGGAATTCTTAGGTCTCAGCTCTGGATGCAGAATCCAACAATGCTCATCATTATGCCCCTCCTTTTTACAATGAGTGCATGAAGCTTTTCCTTTCTGTGCAGTGTTAGCCTTCCTTGCTTTCCACTTCTGCTTTCTTTTCTCCTTTCCCTTGCTTACAGTGGGTTGGGATGGTCCCCCAACTTCTGGATTTCCATTCTTTCCTCTAGCTTCTAGATGAGTAGCTTGTACAGATACTTCATCTATACTAGTGGGATTAAAACATGAGGATGGTATGCCTCATGTAGCTGTGTAGACCCACCAATGTACTTTAAAAAGAGTTTTTGGTGAGTCTAATGAGATACCCAACATCAATGCTCTCTTTTCTAAATTCTTGAGTATACCCTTGTACACTTTTCCCTTTCAACTGCCGAAGAGTTTGCCAACTCATCATGGCTTGTTGCATGTAGGCCAATGGATAGAACTACTTTTTGATGGTAGCAACAAATTCACTCCAGACAGAGATGGTCTTACCATGCTTCTTCATATCAGCTTGGGTTCTACCTTCCCACCAAACCAAGGCAGTGGCTCCTAGGCGTAGGCTTGCCAGCTAAATCTTACTCTTTTCCGAGTCTATGTTCTGTACTCTGCAATACACATTAATTTGTCTAATCCAATTGTCCAACTTTTTAGCATTTAGCTCTCCATCATATATAGGAAAACCAAATTTAACATCTAGTTTAATCAAGGATGCTTTCTTATTATGCACATGGCTATTAGGAGGTGTAGGAAAGCTTTCTTCTTTCCCTTTCCCTCTTGAATGGTCATAGGAATGTGATTCATCTTTTTCTTTATCTCGTTTAGAGCCTGATGAATCTTCATCCTTATGCTTTCTAAAGTCCCTATACATTTCTTCTACCATAGACTTTATAGCTAGGAAACTTTCTATAAATTGAGGGTCTGGCCCTATAGAACCTTCTTCTAACATTGTCTTCTGAGAATAGACTCTCCCAATTTCAGGATTAGTTTCCACCAACTCTCCTCCTAATTTGAGCTTTGATCTAGTGAGCATTCACAGCTAAACCAACACAAGCTTGTCTAACCTTATAGCCTAGTGCTCTGATACCACTTGATCTGATAATCACCCTATAAGTGACCTCAGTTGAAGATTTATTAAACAAAAGGTATTACAAACTCATGTTCTGGTGTGTGTTATGTACTATTCAAGCAACGGATCGATCAGATTGACAATACAAAGACATTTAAATGGAAAGACATCAGAGAAATACAGTAAGCAACACAAAGACACAAATAATTTTTAATAAGGAGTTCACCCCATTCTCCAAGGCTACGTCTCTAGTCCAGCTTCAGTGGTGGCCTTGTTTTATTGTGTCTTACAGCAGAGAAATTACAGTATAGGGAATCAATGTGAGTTCTCCTGAAGCAGATTTTGCTAGGTAGGGTGGTTCTTGGATTCCCCAAGCCACTCAGAGTTCGCAGACTCTTTTTCTTCCTACCAGCTCTGTGACCCTAGGTCTACAGTGGAAAGAGCCAATGTGATGCTTAGTTCAGACAGATTCCTCTATGGAAAGGCTTGAATCTTCAAGCTCTCTGGTGCTCAACACTGCCTATGGTCAGCTCGGCCCTCTGTCTCCTCTGCTTGGCTTTACTGTTCTCTGTGTTTAGTCGTCCTCTTAGGGTTCACTATTCACTTTCTCTCTTGGGCGCTTAGACTCCTCTCAAATCCTCCTTGTTCGACTATCTCTATTCATGGCTTTAATCATTCGATCCCTATGCCTGTTCGGTTACTCTCCCACCTGTTTCGATTCTCCTTCTGCAGCTGCGCTTGGAGTTCCCTGTTCGGCGTCAGCATGAATTCTCAGGAAGTGGCCACGTGTCCCCATTGGAACAGCGCCAGGCTGCTCATCGATTCATTTCTTCTGTTATGTCGTGGATACGTTCTTTCTCCACCATGGTGGTCAAACGGATTCCAAATCCCTTTAAATCACGAATTAATTCCCTGTCAATTCCACTTCTTTCTATCTGGTGCAATCTCAGCCATTCGATCTGGGCTCCTCAAGATCCGACATCATACGCACGTCGAGCGTGGTTGACTTGCTCAACCGATAGTGCACGATCAATGACGGTTTTCTCTCTCCTCCATCACCATGCATCAATCAGTGTATGGGATCGCTCCGCTCCTATCCAAAACCTCTTACCATTCAAGGGTGCCCCGATCAAAACCGTTGGTTTCCAGGGCGCGGGTCTTGGCTTTGCACTTTAGCGCTTTTCGTTTATCTGCCCGCGGTTCTCTGGCTCCCAACGTGACCAAGGGCTTAAGGCTCCCCCATTTCGGCCTTGTTTACCTAGCCTAGCACTAATTGTGCATCGAAAATCACCTCCTTTTCTTGATCTGGGGCTCCCAGGGGCTACTTTGGCCACCAGTGCGGTCTCCATGGCCCTCGGTCAGCGCGCTTTGATCGAGGTCCTTGTCGTTCCATGTCTGCTGCCATGGCAACTGGTTCAGGGTGTTTTTGATGCTGTTTTGGATTCTTTAAAGATTTGTTTCGTCCTGATACAGTCAAGGTTCTTTGTCAGTCATTTATGGATCCGATTCGGATCAATGTTTTTCATGATGAATCCATTGACTGCTTTTATTGCTTTGTGAAATTTTGGGTAAAGTTCAACAACTAGAGGTATGAGATAGGGAGTGCGACAAATTATTGTGTCACACCATCCATGGACATTTGAAGAACACCATCTTCACTTTTATTCCTTACATGGTAATCCATAATTTTTTCTACTCTTTTGCACCTAAACAATTGTCATAGACATGGAATTATGGGAATATCATGAAGAACCTTGCGAGACACCTTTTTTGTTACTTTTTTAGTTTTATATATATTCTCATCACATTTTGGGCATTTTTCTTTCAATGCATGTTCTTTATAATACTGAATATCATCATTAGGGCATGCATGGATAACTTAATAATCCATTCTAATATATTTCATAACGACATGTAAATCTCAGTGCATACGAGGTAAAACATTTGACGTTGGTAACAAAAATTCACCTAATAATTTGTAACATAAGAAAAAAGAGTATTGGTTAATGTACTAAACAATATTAATCATACATATTGCATCCAAATGTTACAAATTAATGAAATGATGCAGATCAATGTACTAACATTAAAAACAATGGAAAACAAAATTGATTTATCATGTATATAATACTAAATGTCATAAAATATTTTACACACCTTAGGAGTTGTGTCACACATGTGCTTAACAAACCATTCACCACATTTAAGTTGACCAACAACAATACAACAAAGAGAATAGATGTTTTTGAGCCTTCATAAAGAGGTTTAGTTTCCATCTCAAGTATAGGTAAATAAAAAACACGTCATCACACTGTTTGTCATCATCATCCATTCCAACATTATTAAATGTGTCCTGGATCAATCTCTTTGTCCCATCTTCTTCAACTATGTTATCGACTTCATTATCAGTTTCCATAATATCATTAGCTTGATCCTCAATATTAATCGCTCCATGTTCTTGAATAGATGCTTGTACTACAGCTGCCTCTTCCTCGTCGAGCAATGCCCTAGGAGGGCGATATTATACAATTATAATCAATAAATTATTATTAGTATATCTAGAAAATATAGAAATATCGATATAACGACAATTTACAAATATAATATATAAGGAAAATGAGACAACAAAGACAAAGAGAAATACAACTAATTAGGTGAGACCAAGAAACAAAGACAACAAATCAATGATGATGCTTGTGCAATTTATCAAGATATTTAAGAATATGTTGAAATTTTTTAAGTAGGATGTTACTTTTCTTGACATGTAGGTCGAAGTGAGACACTTTCCAACATACATAGTCACAACCATAATAAAAAACATAGTGATCTTATTTTGCATTCATCATTATAATGTCATATTTTGTATAATATACTTTAATAACTTATAAATAACGATCCATAAAAACCCATGATTAACCTCTAAATCCTCTAGGTCTAAATTAACCCCCTAACGCATTAACCTCATTTACCTAAGCCCTTAAAAACCTAACCCATAAACCCTTAAACATTAATAACTTCTTACCCATAAGCCCATAAAATAATTAACCCCTAACTCGACCTAATCCTTTAATCGACCTTAATGAAAATAATCTAATAATATTTCTAGTCCACATTTAGATGACAACATAGTTCAAACACCTCTCAAAAGAATATTATAAAATACATTTACAAGAGAAAGATAATACAGTTTACAATACAAAGACATACAATCTAAAATACAATATACATACAAACATTTACAAAAACAATCTACAATAATAATAAATAATAAATAACTTACAAATGGATGATGTTCATGTCTGCCTTTAGCATGTCCATAGTCTTTACAATGTTCTTTAGCTAATTTTATTAGATTTATCTTTGGCCTCAAGCCCTTTGCAATTTCTACAAGGGAAATAACATTTTCCATCCTCACTAGAAACCCTCAATATCGATCCCTACATGTATCCTGATCTCCTTGAGGAATGTTATGCGACATTTTTTGTCACCAAACTTCAATAATGATTTTGTTCAAAAATTAACCTCAAAATAAACCTACAACCTTTCAAAGCAATCACAACTAATATATAGTAACGATTTCAAAGTTATATGATGTTAGGGCCCATATCTATATATATATATATAATATTAATATTAATATATTATAAGTTATTAATATTAATATACATTAATAAACATAAAGTGGTTCCATATTAGACGTTGCCAGTGAAAAAAGTCATTAATGGTGGAATTGAATGTTATGCAACAATTATATCCCATTTGTCATAAAATCATATTTCTAAAAAGATTAAAAAGAAAATCAAAATTTTATTAATCATCAATTGTGACAAATATTATTCAATAAATTACATTCTATAATTATCAACAAATATTTTCAAGATATCCCTACCAAAATATTGTAAAATTCAAACTAATTTTAAAATTGGGATGAATTCTGATTGTATAGGTGACTGGTAAAATGGTCACTATGCTCACTGTCACCCCCACCCTCCTTCTAATCACCATCACCCCCACAATTGTTTCCAAAGCTTACGGAAAGCAGCCTCATGCAAGATATCAAGATTATTTTTATTGACCTCAATCTGAGTCGTGAGGCCTTGAAACTTGATGTTCAAGTGCCTAAATTTGTCATGCACTGTAAATTGACAAAAATTCTGTCCAACATGGTCCTAATATAAATATAATCAAACATAGGAATCAAGTTAGAAGGAGAGTCCTTACCTACTTTATAGCAAGAAATGATGTTAGTAAAGAAAGTGAGCTCATCTTTAGCCCTCCAGAACTAAGCATACTTCGTAGCATCCTTCTCTGGCCAAGATTGCATGCTCACGGTTATTGTCAACATACAAAACTAAGATAATGAACATGCCATTACTTAATTTCTTAAAGTAAACACAATGATCATATTCACTTCTTATATAATTTTGACACAGCACACATAAAATCATAAAAAAATAACACAAAGATTTTAATGTGGTTCACCCAACCAATCTGGGCTACATCCACCAAACAGCGGCATCGACAATCTTATTATTCAACAGGAGATTACAACAATTTAGTTCCTCACACACTCTCAGCCCTGCTCAAATATCCTCTCCGGGCTTACATTTTTATAGCTGGGAGTAGAACACTGAATCATAAATTCACTCACAACAAATATAGGATGCAATAACTCCTCCTCAAGAATAAATGGAGCTAATTTAGTAACAAATCCTATTGTTGTCACATACATGAGATTTTTTTGCCAAATTTAATGAACAAAAAATCTCAACAATCTCTACCTTGACAACAACTAGCCTGATACCCTGTTCCTTTATTATTTTAACTTTTCTGCAAGCCAAGAGAAGCCAGACACCAACGTAGCTTCTCTAACAAAACTGGTTTCATGAACATGTTTGCACAGTTCTCCTTTGTATGCACTTTTTCAAGAGAGACACCCCTTTCAGTGATAACCTGTCTTACAAAATGGTACTTGATAGGTATATGCTTTGATTTACTATGATAGGCTGGATTCTTAGCCAAATGAATTGCACTTTGACTATCACAAAATAACTTGATGTTGTCTTGTAACCTACCAAACTCCAAACAAGCCTTTCAACCAAATTTCTTCTTTGCAAGCATGTGAAGCAGCTATGTATTCTGCTTCAGTAGTGGATAAAGCAGCAATGTTCTGTAGCTTTGACATCCAGCTAATAGATCCACCTGCAAGAGTAAAGACATACCCTGATGTTGACCTTCTCCTATCCAAATCACCTGCAAAATCGGAATCAACATATCCGCAAACAAATTCACTACTCCTGTTATAAGTGATACAATAATCACTTGTGCCTCTCAAATACCGAAGCACCCGTTTCACTGCTGACCAATGTTCTTTTCCTGGATTTTCCATATACCTGCTGACAACCCCAACTGCATGTGAAATATCTGGTTGAGTACAAACCATCACATACATTAAACAACCTACTACATTGCCATATGGAATTCGAGACATATATTCTTTTTCTTCATTTGTATTAAGACATAAACTAGAAGAAAGCTTAAAATGGGAAGCTAAAGGGACTGAAACAGGCTTCACATTGTTCATACCAAACCTCAAGAGTATTTTCTCAATATACTTCTGTTGTGATAGCCACAACTTACCATTGCTCCTATCTCTGAAAATCTTCATGCCCAAAATCTGTCTTGCTGCTCCTAGATCTTTCATATCAAATGTCCTTGCCATCTGAGCCTTTAACCTGTTGATCTCTATTATGGTTTTTCTTGCTAAAAGCATATCGTCAACATACAACACTAAGATAATGAACATGCCATTACTTAATTTCTTAAAGTAAACAAAATGATCATATTCACCTCTTATATAATTTTGACTCATCATGAAAGAATCAAATTTCTTGTACCATTGTCGAGGCGACTGCTTAAGACCATACAATGATTTCTTGAGCCTGCAGACAAATTTCTTGTTGCGATTTTGAACAAACCCTTCCAGTTGTTCCATGTAAATCTCCTCATCTAAATCTCCATGTAAAAAGGCAGTTTTAACATCTAGTTGCTATAATTCTAAATCAAGTAAAGCAACTAATGCTAATACAATTCGAATTGAAACAATTTTTACAACTGGTGAAAATAACTCATGAAAATCAATGCCTGCTTTCTAAGAAAAACCTTTTGCGACCAGCCTTGCTTTGTACCTTTCCTCTGTATCCTCAACACCCCTTTTCAATTTGTAAACCCATTTACATCCCACATTTTTTCTGTCTTTAGGAAGTTCTACTAGATCCCATGTGCCATTCTTGACTAATGCCATCATCTCGTCCTTCATAGCTTCTTTCCACTTTTCACTTTTAGAACCTTCTACAACTACCTGATAGCATAAAGGTTCATCATCATTAGCGGTTAAAGCAATTGAAGTAACATAATCATCATATTTTTTAGGAGGACGTTTGATTCTTGTGGACCTCCTTAAAGATGTTTCTGGTACTTCCAAAATTTGCTGATTATTATCTGTAGGAACTTCTTCATGATCTGCATCTGAAACATGTTCATGATCTACATCTGAAACTTGTTCATGACTTGCATCTGAAACTTGTTCATCTTGACTATCATCAGTATTTGAACTGGTTTCAAACTGAATGTGTTGAAGCTTAGATACATTATCCTGTTTCAATTTATCATCTACATCTGGATTTTCAAGTGAAGATTCATTAAATTTAACATCTCTGTTAATGATGATCTTGTGAGTAGTAGGATCCCACAATCTGTATCCCTTAGTCCCACCACCATATCCAACAAATATATATCTTTTTTATTTAGGATCTAATTTAGAACGCTAATGTTTCGAAACTAGAGCATATGCATCACAACCAAAAAATTTTAGTTTAGAATAATCACAAGGATGACCTTTCCATACCTCTTGAGGAATTTTGCATCCTATTGCAGTTGATGGTGATCGATTTATCAAATAGCAAGCTATAGAAACCGCTTCTGTCCACATTTCCTTTTGCAAATTGGCGTTACTAAGCATACTTCTTGCTCTCTCTAAAAGAGTCTTGTTCATGTGTTCAACAACTCCATTTTGTTGAGGAGTATATACAGTGGTTTTATGTCTTTTGATCCCAATGTCCTTGCAATAATTATCAAATTCCTTTGAAGTAAACTCACCACCATTGTCAGTTCTTAAACATTTAATGGTTCTTCCAGTGATGTTTTCAACTAATGCTCTAAACTGTTTGAAAACTGTGAATACATCAGACTTCTTCTTTAACATGTAGACCCACACTTTTCTAGAGAAATCATCAATAAAAGATACAAAATATGACGATCCTCCATATGAGGTTGTAGGAGATGGACCCCAAACATCAGAATGGATATAATCAAGGATTCCCTTACTAGTATGTTTTCTAGTTTTAAACTTCTGCTTGCTTTGTTTCCCAAATAGACAATGTTTGTAGAAATCTAACTTAACAAACTTTAAATTAGGAAGTAACCTACGATCAGATAAAATCTTTAAACCTCTTTCGCTCATATGGCCCAACCTTTGATGCCATAAGCGAATAGAATTACTGTCATTTTCAGGTACTGTAGAAACATGATCTGACTCTGTTCTTCCTTCTAACTGAAAAAGATTTCCAACCTTCTTTGCTTTCATTACTAGTAAAATTCCTTTATAAACTTTCATTACTCCACCTTGAATAAAAGTTTTATATCCATTAGTGTCTATTACTCCTAGTGAAATGAGTTTTTTTCTTAGTTCAGGTACATGTCTTACATCAGTTAGAATTTTATTTGTCCCATCAAACATTTTAAGCTGGATGCTTCCAGTTCCCACAATGTTACATGTGACATCATTTCCCATGTAAACGACTCCATCATTGATTGATTTATAAGTTTTAAACCATTCTCTATGAATGCACATGTGATTTGATGCACCAGAATCTAATAGCCAATGTTGATCATGATTAGACAAATTAACTGATAACACTTCATCACTCATACCTGAAATGGATGTTGAACCTGTATCTGTTGTGTTTGCTTCTTTCTTCTTTGTCGAAGAGTCTTCTTTGGATGTTTGTTGTCTCTTCCAACAGTCCTTCTTCAAATGTCTTGATTTGCCACAAAACCAGCACTTTACCTTACTCTTCTTCCCTTTCGATTTTGAACGCGAGTCGTTATGTTTACTGAAGCGTCTTTCTTTAGAACGACCTCTGACCATCATTGCTTCTGATGTAGAGGTTTCTGAATTTGACCTCTTCCTTGTCTCTTCGGACAAAAAAGCTCCAACAACATCATCAAATTCAAGGGTTTCTGATGAACTAAGACTTATAGAAGTAACAAAATGATCCCATGACTCGGGCAATGAGCGTAATAAAGTTATAACTTTATCTTCTGATTAAAATTTTACTTCTATACTTTCTAACTGCACCAAGAGAGTATTAAAGGTATTCAAATGATCAGTAATAGATGTACCTTCCTTCATGCGCAAACTGTACAACTGTTGCTTCAGAAGAATCCTATTGGTTAAGGATTTTGTCATGTACAACTTCTCAAGCTTTGTCCACAAACCAGTAGCAATTTTCTCTGACACGATGTCAAACAAAACATCATCCGCCAAACACAGTCGAATACCGCTTAGTGCTCTTTCATCCAAGTCGCTCCATTCATCATCTGTCATGGTGTAAGGCTGTTTGGTTTTTCCCAACAAAGCCTTCACCATTCCTTGTTGCATGAGTAGATCATACATCATCACTTTCCAGATCTTGAAGTTGTTTTTGCCATTGAACTTCTTGATCTCAAAACGAGCACTTTGAGTTATTTCCATGTTGTAACACACAAAATCTCCAATTCCAACTTTTTAATAAATGAAGTTTTGATTTAAAATGTCTTTACCTTATAATAAAATGCCTCTGCCATACCATGTCATGGAATATTACAATTTCAAAAAACAAATTGCAGTTTTTTCAAAGAGAAAGAGGCTTGGCGCTCCTCGACGGTGGAAGATCTGCACCACAAACAAATCGACGCGAGTCACAAAATTGGCGTGCGTAATCCTTGCGTTTCTGTGCCAATAGCAATTTCTGGTGCGCTGGCGCGATTATAACGCTCAAAACCGCGCCAATTGGCGCGATTGTTCCTTAATGAACCGCGCCAACCCTTCTTTCGGCTCAAAAATGGCGCCACTGTTTGCGACGAAACCGCACCAACCCTATATTCCGTCTCTGTCACACGTACCAGCTCCACAACATTGCTCCGATACCAATTGTTGGAGCAAACAACGCGTAACTTAAATTAAATAAGCATACACAGCACACACAAAATCATAAAAAATAACACAAAGATTTTAACGTGGTTCACCCAACCAATATGGGCTACATCCACCAAACAGAGGCATCAACAATCTTATTATTCAACAGGAGATTACAACAATTTAGTTCCTCACACACTCTCAGTCCTGCTCAAATATCCTCTACGGGCTTACATTTTTATAGCTGGGAGTAGAAAACTGAATCATAAATTCTCTCACAACAAATATAGGATGCAATAACTCCTCCTCAAGAATAAATGGAGCTACTTTAGTAACAAATCCTATTGTTGTCACATACATGTGATTTTTTTGCCAAATTTAATGAATAGAAAATCTCAACATTAATGTTGAAACATTTCTTACCAGTCAAATGGGATGGAAGAAGAGATCACTACTTCTGATGTTGTCGCTTTTTCATATGTTTTGGGTGGTAAAATTGGAAATTAAATTCATCATCTAAGCCATATGATGTAATAGAAGTCATCTGGCCTGGAGCTGGGGACTGGTAAGGAAATGGGTTCTCCTCAGTCAGAGGAGTAGTAAAGTTTCCACATCTTTTGATGGATAATCCATGGAAACCATAGTTACCAAATTTTTGCGAAATGGCCCATTTTTTTCGAAAATTCATCGTTTCAATTAGGTACATGGATTAATACATCCATTAAAAATTTGATACAAGTTATTCGGTTCACATTTGATAAGAAATGAACATTGTAAACTCTCTTCTCTTCAAAAAATCCTTTCAGCAAAAACATAGCAGATTCTATGAGATGGCATATGATTGACCGTTAATACAATGAGATTTTGCATTGTAATATTCAATGGAGTACGAACATGTGTTCTATTTAATTTATAAAGTTAAGATATGCATATATGTGTGGGGCATATTTATCTAATTTAAACTTGTGAATTGAAATCTCATAGCTTTTTTTAAAATAGATTTTCTTGAGTGGGAGTTTGAGTAAGCATTAAATTGTAACGGGTAATGTTATTGTATAGAATAATAAATGTTATCATTGATTGTTACAAAATATATTTGTATAGGTTAATATATGATTTTATTCTAAACATAAAATGTTTATTGCAATGTGGAATTTTTATAGAAATTTATTTTATATTGAACATTATATAATTTATGGCATAGTTAAGTATACGATATAATGTGGATCTTGGTGAAGATGGATACTTCAGAAGGGCTGTTAGGGTCACTAAAAATCTTGTCCCCCATACCAATCAAAAAAACATAGCCAAATTCACCATGCATTCAGTTCCACAAAAATCCCCTTGCTTGATCCAGTTGTTTTCAAAGGAGAGGTCGAATACCACATCGAAGCTGGCAAACGAGAAATTCTATAATAAGGTGACATACAAGACCTCGAATCCTGACATGAGGATGAAGGAGAATGGTCTCATTGAGGGATTTTTACATGGCAACCACATAGACTCGATCTCTAATGATAGAATCTTTGTTAGTGCTGCAGTTTAAAATATAGTTGAAGTTGTTGTTGTCAATAAAGCAGGTGTTATTGGTTCCAAAAAAGCTATGGAAGTCAACAATACAAGTGGGGCTCCTAAATATCTGCTCGAACTCAACACTTCTCTAAATACAAACCTCACCTGTAAGTCTCTCTTTGATCCAAGCCCTCTCATACAAGAGCTATCAATGAAAGAATCCCTTCTAATTGATAAAATAGAGTAGAATGCTCTAAATTCTTTTCTAGTCGCCCTATCTCTTATTTCTAATTGTCAATCCATTACAAATAACATTACACACTACAAAAAATCCCTGTCATTAGCTTCATCTTTAGCTTCCATTGACTATTTTAGTGTATTTTTCTCCACCTTTTTGAACAAATTGGTGCTATTTATTGGGATGGTGCTAATTTTGGCATCTTTTACGGCAATCATAGGCAATCAACACTATTTAGCATTGACTTTATCATCAAACATATCACCCAATTTAGCCTTGTCTTTAGCTCTTGATGTAGCTCTATATATAGCTTCTTATGTAACGTATTTATTAACTCCTACTTATGGCATTGATTTTAGCGTTCATTTTAGCTTCCTTTGTAGCTTTGTATTTTTCTCCTCATTCTGGAATTAGATATGAACTTTTATGTTACACATGCTAAGGACAAATTTTATAATTAAGTTGGGGGGGAGTGTATGGTAAGTTAAATTCGGTAACTACCATCTTGCAGACGCGCAAGACACGTATCCTAAATAAGTAATTACCCACTATTGCCCTTACTCCTGTTGTCATTAGTGAAAATCATTGCGATTACATGAAAATCATTCCCGATAGTTGTCATTTATCATTGAAATCATGAATTCATTGAAAGGGTAATCTTAATTATTCCATACCCATTGCCAAATTTCATTCAACTAATATTCTCTACCCAATTGTTTGTATTGACCAAGTAATCCCCTGTAATAGACTCCAAGAAATTGTGAGCGATAAAAATCTCTGAAACAACCATGGGAGGATAAATAGTTCGCCATGAACCAGACTCCATTGATGCACTGCTACACCATCC
Source organism: Pinus taeda (assembly GCA_000404065.3). Lineage (NCBI taxonomy): Eukaryota > Viridiplantae > Streptophyta > Pinopsida > Pinales > Pinaceae > Pinus > Pinus taeda. The sequence continues at coordinate 49,035 of APFE030960504.1, forward strand.
AGAAGCCATAATAAATATTTACAAATGCAGGGTTGTTAGTCTACTTTTACAAGTTGTAGCAACAAACATATTGTTATGGAATTCACATAGGCTTTGCAAGAGAAACATTCAAAGGTTAAAGGATTCATAATTGTTGTTATAGAGGAAATTATTGCTAGGGTGATAAGTTTACCTCAGATAGGGGCTCGTTGATTTTCTAGGAAAGTAGCAGTTCCAACAGCTAGGGAAACATTTTTACAGTGAGGAGAGGAAGTAAAGAGAAAGGGGAGAGGTATTGATAGAACATCCCTTCCTCACCCTTAGGATGATGAGTCTTTATTTATTCATAATTTCATTACTTGTGAGGGATATTTTAGGATAGTATTCAATTATCATTTTCAGTTATTGGCACATCTTTGTAATGGACAAATGATAAATTTTCTTTATTATTTACTAAAATATTTACAACATATGGTAGAGGTAGTGTGTATAGAAAAACATCCAAAGAGTTCTTAACCAACCATGCACTCATCAAGTTAATCATAATTCATTCACTGCAATAGCAGGGAAGCACATGGACCAATTTATCGGCAAAGTCACATGCACTAGCCATTGAAACAAAGAAAAGTGAAAGTGAAGAATAGGATGGAAGTGCTTAAAAAACACCAAAAGATAGAGAAATTACACCTCCCAGACAAAGTAGAGTAGCTACAATTCCTAAACAAAGAAGAGTAGCTACACCTCCTAGACCTTGTCGCAGAAATAGTAAGAGACAAAGTTCCATAAGAACATATGTTGGTACATCCGCTGAAGGAAAAAGAGCATGCACTAAAGAAACTGTAGATGTATCTAGTGGATAATGTGAGGATATTTATCATGGATTCCCTATTGAGGAAGAAGGGCCTGAGGAAGAGACTACTAAAATAGGGGCACCTAGAATAGCATTAGCTAAAGCAGAGGTTCCTAAAACATAAATGCCCAAGAAATCTAAGGAAGTACCTAAAAAATCTACTCCTCTACAAACTATGGTGAAAAATGGGATATTGAAGAAGCCAGAAAGTGAAGAACATGAGGTAAATTTTGAAACAACACCATAAGATAGAGTAGTTACACCTCCCAGGAAAAGTAGAGAAACTACACTTCCTAGAAAAAGAAGAGTGGTTACACCTCCTAGACCCTATCGCAGAAACAATAAGAGACAAAGTTCCATAAGAACGTCTGTTGGCACATCCGCCGAAGAAAAAATAACATGCACTAAAGAACCTATGGATATATGTAGTGGACAATCAGAGGATGGTTATCATGGATTCCCTGTTGAGGAAGAAAGGCTAGAGGCAGAGACTGATGAAACTGGGGCACCTGGAACAAAGCCAGCTAAAGCAGGGTTCCTAAAATAGAAATGCTAGGGGAATCTAAGGAAGTATCTAAAAAATATATTCCTGTACAAAAAATGGTGGAAAAGAGGAAAATGAAAAAGCCAGAAAGTGAAGAACATGAGGTAAGTGCTGAAAAAAACAATAGAAGATAAAGTTGTTACACTTCGTAGATAAAGTACAACAACTACACTTCCTAGAAAATTAAGAGAAGTTAGGTCTCCTAGAAACTGTCGTAGAAACAGTAAGAGATAGATTTCCATAAGAACATCTGTTGGTACATCCGCCGAAAGAAAAGAGCACGCTCCAAATAACTTTTGGATATATGTACTGGATAATATGAGGATAGTTATGATGGATGCCCTGTTGAGGAAGAAGGGCTTGAGGCAGAGACTTTTGAAACAGGGGCACCTGGAATAGCATCAGTTGAAGTCGGGGTTCCTGAAACAAAAATGCCTGGGGAACTTAACAAAGTATCTGAAAAATCTACTCCTGTATAAACTGCGATGAAAAAGAGGAAAATGAAGAAGCCAAAATGTGAAGAACAGGAGGTAAGTGTTGAAACAACAATAGAACATAGAGAAGTTACACCTTTGAGAAAAAGTAGAGTAGCTACCTTCCTAGACAAAGAAGAGAAATTACACCTCCTAGACCCCTTCACAAAACCCTAAGAGATTAAGTTCTATAAGAACGTCTATTGGTACAACCTTTGAAGGAAAAAGAGCATGCAGTAAAGAACATGTGGATATATCTAGTGGAAAATATGAGGATAGTTATAATGGATTCCTTATTGAGGAAGAAGGAAAAGAGGCAGAGACTGCTAAAACAGGGGCACTTGGAACAATGTCAGCTGAAGTAGGGGTTCTTGAAACAAAAATGCCTGAGGACTCTAAGAAAGCATCTAAAAAATCTACTCGTGTAGAAACTGTGGTGAAAAAGAGGAAATTGAAGAAGCGATTGGGTGGAAAGGATCCCAAGAAGAGAGTGCGGATAATTGTTACACCATCAACTCCCCCAATTGTAGGTTTTAACGTTGTACGTAAATTACCTGCAAACAAATTCTTAAAATAGAAAAATAATCAATAGCGAGAACATGTACATAGATATTTTCTCCTGGAACCCAAACCGGGAAAACCAAATTGATTTTTCATTATATTCCTTTCAATATTACAATACATATATATAAAATGCGTCGAAGCATTCATAAACCTCAATCCATTAACCTTGGATTAGAATATAATCGTAGTTCCTTTGACCAAATCTACAACATGCCATGGGAAAAAACCATCATGCCCAAAACCATGTGTGAGAACCATGCACAAAACCATGTATCTTTGCCAAGTAAATTTGAAACTGAACTCCTTATTTAGAAAATTAATAAATTGGAGGAAAATGAGAATCTAAGAAAAAACTTACCATGGTTGAAGGGAAGCTTCAGTCTAGAAAACAAAATGGATTAGGAACCTTGACATAAGTGGCAGAAGTAATGTCAAATAGATTTTGTGATCGATGTAACGAAGTGCTAGAGGAAGTAGGTTATGAAAGGAAAACCACTATTTCGGTTGGATTTCAAGTTAGAGAGCAAGATGAAGAATTCCAAACCATTGTTCCACAATAACGCACTGAAGATGTTGTTAAAACATAAGAACTAGCATTTCAAGTAGAGTGGGATGGAGATGTTGGGACGTGAAATCATGAAAATATGGACATGTAGATAGTTAAGTTGGGGAGAGATACTAGGATGTGAAATTGACATCTTTTTGCACTCATTTTCATATATTTTCTTTACCTGTTTTTATTCTTAATACCATACTCTACCACTATAACAACCATTATCAACTTTGGCATGTCACTTTTTATATGTCATCCTTAGGATCCAATTATACTTGTAATTTGGAATGATAACTATTTTTTTAGGATATTTTTCTCATAAAACTGACAACTGGATTGTTACATGGTTTGTGGTCTGTTGAGATGTTGTTGCAAGATTACACTTTCCAGTTTTGCCTTGCGAAGAACAAGACAAGGAGTCACTGAGCATTGTTGTTACACATGAAGATCTATTTTGTATGCGTTGACCTCCTTCAATTAGTTATGAACATCAATTTGGAAAGTACCTCATGAAATATAGTTCGACTGTTAAAGGAGAAGTTTATGGACAACACAACTGAAATAGTTAGGATTTTCTATTTATAATTATTATAATTTAGAGAATCTAAAACAACTTGGCCTAACCTTGGAAATTGTTATCCAATTATTAATGTGTATTCTCAAATTAAATCGCAGGAGAATCAAGAGATTCTCATGATGAACTTATCATTATAATATGAAATTATAAAGAGGTGTATTCTCTGCGTGCATGAGATAGACATATAGAAACATATAGGAAATGATAAAAGGGGACGACACCAATATTGTAATCTTATATGTTTCGTTAATTCAATCGCAATCATTGGTGGTGCCATACCTTTCTTTTGACTAGCATGTGTGTTGTGTAGTGTTACTATTATTATAGTGTTGCTCTTGCTTTAATGATTGCAAAATTATTTTCCATTGCATTGTGTAACAGCATAGGTCCTTGACCAATCCATTTGTTAGTGTGAAAATTATTTAATTCTTGTTACAACTTGATGGCGTTTTCATTTCATTTGAATGTGTTTCTCAACATTTGTTGATAGAATCATTTCGAGGAGTGCTCTTCTTTTCTGAATAAGAGTGAAAATTTGATAGAGTGGTTTTATTTTGCACTATGTGTTTATTTCTTGACAGGGTAGACAAGGTTTTAGAGTGTAACAACCAAAGTTTTGATTTTTTGAGAGAGTGATTACACCAATTGAGTTTGAGATTCATTAGCACTAGTCATCATTTTTCCTTGCATATATTTTTCATAATAGCCTTGAAATAACAAATCCTACCTGGATTGACAATTAATGTAAAGAGTTGGAACTATTGCTCTAAATTAAAAGGACAATTGTTCTACCCAAGAGTGAGATGAAGAAAAACCTATACACAACTTTCACATAATCCAAGTTGAAGCAAAACTTGGAATGTCATATGAAATCATAAGCATAATTATTTAAGGGTCAAATTAGACATATAATAATTCAAAAGTGTGTAAAATAATTAAATAAACAATCTATAATTTGAATCAATTAGATTGGCCAAAAAATGAAGTATGGGCATGCATTTTTAGTGAAGTAAGGAAATTTTAGGTTGTTTCACAAAAATGCATGCCCAACCTTCATTTCAATGCCAAATTGAATGATTCAGCTTTGAGAGTATTTTTGTTGTGCAAGAATAAGAAAAATTAGATTGATTTCGTAGGGTTAAATTCAAGGTTTGTGTGCCTCAAATAGATGCACACCAGGACCTATACATTATTGACTATATGATAATGATCATTCCAACCTAAATATAAAACTATTTTATGCAACATAACATAGTCATTTTCATATAAGGAAATTTTATACACTGAAATCCAACTTTTTCGGAATAACAATTGATCATATCTGGAAATGATCATAGTCAGAACAAATATGCACTCCTAGGCCAAACCAATTACACTCTTGGTAATGAAATTTTAAATGGGACATAATTGGACAATTCCAAACCTTAAGATGAACCTTGCATCCTATCTGACAAATATCCTACATAACTATGTTTCCCACTTATACACAACATAGAATGTTATAACAATTCGAAAGTGTTTAAAATCATTAAATAAATAATATACAATTTGAATAAATCAGATTGGCTAATAAATGAAGCCTAAGCATTTGTTTTAGTGAAGCAAGGAAATTCTGGCCCACTTCACAAAAATGCACGCCCAACCTTCATTTCAAGGCCACTTTGAATGATTCAACTTGGTGTAACGCCCTCCTCTGACATCTACTCAAGTAATTGGCCAACTAGGGTAAACATGTGATTAGAGGCCACTATGATATGATTCGACCTCCTAAGTCATGTTAAGTAAGTGGAACTGACAGAAACACACCATACAGACCTTCAACATCAGCAATAGGACTCCTAAGAACCATCCCAACCTTTCTACTAACCTGCCCCTAAGTCCTACTGAGATTTTAGATCTCTTGACCTATGAATGCTCCCACGCTATGGGCATGCTAGTATTCAGAGGGCTCTAGACGCTTCCACAAACCTACATGCCTACATCCAGGGACTATTTCTAGCAGACGTGTTCCAGAGTCTGGGGATTTTAAGGAACTTTTCAAGCCTAGAATTTCGACCATTGCCCAGAACGTGTTGTAACTTCCAGAATCCATTAAACGCATGAAGACAAGACTAATAAATGAAAAACTAACTCTAGGACTAGGCATGACCATCCCCAATCAAGACTGACATTATGTCCAACACTTGGCATTAATGCAATTTATAGGCGTAAATATAGATCCAAGAATAAGGGTCTTATACTTTTTAAGATTGGCTATGAGGCATTGTTTCCTTATCACTTTAGCTGTAGTTTCATCCATTAGGATATATATACATTGCTCATTCATATACAAGTAAAAACATGATGGGAGCCATACATAGCCATTGTCATAATGCATATTCATAACCATCATAATGACAATAGATATACCAAGGAAACAACAACCATGTAATCCAAATA
>APFE030960505.1:0-66560 GCA_000404065.3 Pinus taeda
AAGTCTCCTCTACTTTGACAAGCTTCACTCACTCCCTAATGGGGCCAAAAAGGTATGTGATCTCTCCTCTTAAGCTCAAATAGGAAGTCTTGATTTCACTAGCATTCACCCACAAAAGTTCAGCTTCTAACCTCTCTGGCCAATGACCCAATGCCTCAATTTATAGTGCAATGGAGATCAGTTACCAGCTCCTCCTTCAAAGGGATAGAGTCCTCCTTCAAAGGGATAGCTCCTCTCAACAAGGGATTAGTTCCTCCTATGATGGGATGCATGAACCACTTGGAGCGAACAATCCACGTAACAAATGCTTCTAGAAAACTCTAGAATTAACCCAAGATGAGTTTTTTAAGATAAAGATTGCACCTTTTGACTTTTACAAGGGTATGCACCCTCCCCTTTACATACAGAGCGTATAAGTACACAGATACCTTGAACAAAAGGTGCGGGCCCGCAGGTAAAAGTAAGAGAAAGTGCGGAACCAAAGTTACATTGCTTTTTTGATGTCTTTCTCTCTTTTCTCAAGCTTGTTTTGAAGAGCTGAGGTTTAAGACTTGCTTAGGAAGCTGGTATAGGTGATCATAGGCCTACACTGACTGCAAATAATCAAGGTGACGATATTTTTGTGTAACACTCCATCTTATGTGATAATACAAGTGCAATCAGCATTTCAAAGAACCGAGTCATGCATTCAAAGACCAAGCACATACCGATCAAGTATCACTTTCTCCGGGAACAAGTGTTGGAACAAAATGTCAAATTGGAGTATGTTCCTTCTAAGGAACAAGTTGCTGATATTCTCACCAAACCACTGCCCAGGGAAACTTTTGAATATCTTAGACAAAAGCTGGGAGTAGTTGATGCATCATCTTGCTATTAAACTTGCCTATTTCAGAGAAGAAGTGGTGTACGCGAGTTGCCTGAGGAGGATCCGGGTACATACACTGGTTTGTGCAAAGACAGTCGCGTATATGGAGGTTTGATGGATATCTGTAGGGACAGGATCTGGTTGAAGATATCCTGATATAGGCCATCCATTACAAGTTCAGGGGGAGCAGATAAACTTCTAATGATGCATTGTTGGCATTATCTTAGAAGCTTTTGGTTCTAGTTCACAGCTGTTGTTGGTGGAACAATTGCAGAGGGAGAACAGAAGGAAATCATGGTTGCTGATCTGAATGGTGATTGACAGATGTTGCTGTTATCAATTATTGGTGACTTTCATAAGTCCTGCTCTAGATATTTCATCTCTATGTCTCCTTTATGGTGTCAAGGTCATGTAACAGCCTATTTTGGTTTCCCCACTATGCCTGGGATGAAAATATAATGTATTTGGTTGTCATATGTAAATTTCTGGATGAGCCCCACTTGGTTGGGTGATGGATGTAAGTATTGAGTCTTTTGGTGATAGGAAGGTCTTTTATGTCATCGTTTTTCTTGAAGAACATCTTGTTGAAGATCTTGCCTATAGTCAGGGGGGGCATGGTCAGCACAGCAGGGCAGAAATTTCAGCATGTACTCAAGGGGAGCACAACCCTTTTCCCTTGATGACAAAGGGGGAGAATGACTTTTAGGATCTTGGGGTTGCCATCAACTCCAAAGGGGTAGATTGTTGGCATTTTGGGACTGATTTAGAGCTATGGCACAAGTGTTTTCCTTGATGGCAACTCCCTTTGGTAACAGATCTCAGTTCAGGCTTTCAGATTGAAGGAAAAGACATATACGCAGGTTCATTTAGACGAAGACGTGTATAAACGCGGGTTAGACATTACAAAAGCGCGTATATGTTGGGGAACTTACTTTTCGACCATGGTAGTTAGTCCTTGGTATTTGAACCTATCATTTTGGACCATGATGTCTCATCAGATGTGTTGATCCCAGGTATTTGATCCATGGTATTGATTTATTATGGTTTTGGACCGTGGTATTGTGAAAGGCATAAGACTATAAAAAGAGGAAGGAGATCATTTGGCAAACGATCATCTGAATTATTGAATATCTGATAATGTGCTAGATCTGAAATATTGGTGATTAAGGTCATGGTGCAGATCTGGATTTGAATGAAGGAGGAACCCTAGCGCAAAGAGAAGGATAAGTTCTATTGATGGGTCATAATCTTTAAGCTTGAATGATAGTATCTTTGTATGATTTTTATCTGTTATATACGGCGCTTGCTTGATCTATAAATCTGATAATCTGGGTTAATTAGTGTCTGAATATCTGAACGAGCGAATTATCCTTTATAGATTTGTACGCAGGTTTAGTGAAGCAAGGGCGCATATACACGCTGGTTCAGTGAATGAAAACAACATATACGCGGCTTGTTCCAAACACAGAAGCGTATGCACGCATGTTGCAGATTATTTAAATAGCGTATATATTTTGAGTTGTGATCTAACTGCTTCTGTTTATTGCTGCTGTGTTCTGGGTTCAGATTTTGGTGTGTAGTTTCTGGTACTATGTTTTGGGTACAACTGTCAAAGAAGTATCTACTTGATTCATATGTAATTCGTGAAAAGAAGATTGATTGATGGAGAAAATCTTCATGATTGATTGATGTTCATGGATCCAGTCTGAAAATTTATGAAACATGGTCCCTGGAAGAAAGAGAAGGTTGTAGCCTTCAGTAGGCCAGCACCTATGTACTAAAAGGGGGTTGTAGCTCCCTTCCAGGAGAAGCTGGAGAATGAGAGAGGGTTGTAGCTCTCTGCAGGTTGCAGCCTGCGTACTGGTAAAGGACTGCACTAGTACATTGTAAAAGAAGTTTCTAATTTAAAAGAAGATAGAGACGAATTGCAGCAGGTGGTTTTCACCCACATTGGGTTTCCACCTTATATCTTGTGTTCTTATGTGTGATTGTCTTTCTGCTCTGTTTTACTGTTTCTGGTTACTGGTTATTTTATTATGAAACACAGATTAACAATCAACATTAGAAAGATAAAGTGAATTAAAAGTTTGCTTTGTATACACGGGTTTCCATCTACATAGTTGCATATATATGCAGGTTTAATTAACTGAAGTAGCGTATATCATTTGATTTTTGAAAAAGGAATATTTGACTTGATAATACTGATTCACCTCCCCTCTCAGTATTATTTCCAACAACTCCTCCTAGTGCTACGATCCTGATGTCTTCCTCCGATATGGATGAGATGACTCCTGTCTCTGGAGAAGAATCCTTTGTATCAGAAAGTGAAGTACCTATTCCAGAAGTGGGAACTTCACCTTTCCGTGAAACAAGAAATTTTCCTTTCCGTGTTACTTCCCTTGGTGTTACATTGCCGTTAAGGTATAATGATTTGGTGGACATCATTGGATCCAGGGCTCCCCTTTCGAGTTCCATATGGTCTCATACCGTCCCTCCGACTTTGAAATCATTTACCCCTCAAATTCACAATGTCACATCTGTTCCGACCATGCCAACTATCTGTGTGGCTTCTTCAACCCCTGTTGTTAGTGCTACCACTGCTTCTTCAGTGGTTACTACTATTTTTGGACCTTCTGCTGGTCCTACTCATTATAGTGGCCTGACGACAGGAGTTGTTAATCCCACACTAAGTTCCCCGCCTTCTTCCTGTTCCATTCCAGCTAGGGAGGCATGTGATCAGTATTTGTGAGCTCTTCAAAATATGGATCCTCAAAATCCATTTAGTTGCTATGATTCTCGCAGAGCTCACATCTATTATCCTAGACTGATAGCAACTCAACCTGCGGTTGAGGTCACGGTCCCATTGTCTGTTGCTTGGGGCACCACTGGTTATCATGGTGGCCAAGCATTGCCCGCACATCTTCAAGGGCCACCACATCAAGGTCAACCTTATCCAGGGAAACCTGGGGGCCCATAAGGACAACCCTTACAGGGACAACCTTCGGCCTTTAGTGGTCCTTCTTTCACCTATATCAGGCAACCTTCTAGTAACCCGGGACAACCTTATATGCAACAAGGTCAACCCGGCATCCGGCAAGGCTACCCTTATGGGTAGGTGGGTAAGCCCTACGTTCAGCAAGGCCAACCCACTGGCCAGCCAAATCGACCGTCTAGACAAGGTGGTCCGCCTCCAAATCAACCAGGCCAACCAACTATATAGTCTGCTCAGCCATCTGGCCCGTCAAGACAACCCGCTACCCTGCAAGCTCAACCTTCTGCGCAAGTGGGGCAACCTCAACCTCAGCTTGGTCAACCTTCTAGCCAGATGGCTCAACCTCAGTTTACTCAAGGACATTTGTCTGGGCCTGCTCAACCGAGCACTCAAATGATGGTTTCTTCTCAAGCGCCACCTGGTTTTCAGCCCCAGTCTGGGCTCCAAACCCAATTCAGTCCTCAAATGCAAGTTGGATCCCAATCCCAATCTGCTTATCAGACCATCCTGGCTACCAAGCCTAGTTTGGAGCCCAGCTGCCTTATGGTACCCAACAATCCCAAGGGCAAACCCAATTTGCCCCGTATCAAAATTATCAACAACCGTAGGTAAATCCTTATCAGAATTTCCAGCAACACTATATTGCTCTTGCTAGCCAAGTTATAGCTATAACCCCCATGGGCAAAATTCCTACGGAAAAAACCCTTATGGGCCTAGTCCGTCTGGACAAAACCAATGGGGGAAATAGACAGCTAGGTGGAACTCTAGTACTACCTCCTTCCCGCGGCCGTAAATGTCCTTTCATCCTCAGTTACCCTTTTTAGCAACGTTGGAATTACTGGTTGTGTCCAAACTAACCAATGATCCTATCCTTCATAATCCGTATTGGCCACCGGTTCTAGCTAAAATTCAAGGTTATTGTCCCAAGTTTGATGGCAAAGCTGGAGAAGATCCTTAGGCTCACGTTATGACATATCATCTATGGTGCTCGTCAAATTCATGGCTTGATGATTCAACCCACCTTCGCCTCTTTCAACAGACTCTCACTGGTTCTGCTGCTAAGTGGTATATCGAATTATCTCGTGAATATTTTCAGGACTTTAACTCATTAGCTATGGTGTTCTTAACTCATTTTCAGTTACCGATTTGCTATGAAACGGGCATACATCTCCTTACATCCTTAAAACAGACTACGACCATGCATATCTCCAATCATATTCATGAATGGAGGCAGCGTCGCCGTTTGGTTAAGTTTTGGATTCCCAATCAGTTGTTGACTGACTGGTTCATGAGTTCATTCGTCAGTCCAATAGCTCGAGACATTGCTATGCGGGCATGTGTAACTGAAGAGCAAGCTATCATGCGTGCTCAATACCTTGACTTGGTTTACTCCCAGTCTAGTACATTATATGATTATTTTCCTGACACTCCAAGGCCCGGAACTTCCAAAGCTTCGTTAGCACCCTCCATTGACGGTGTCATTGGTTCTGTTAATCCGCCTTCTAAGAAATATTTTGCTAACCCTGGGAAGAAAAGGTAGAATGCTTCCAATTAAAATACTTCCCAGACTGCGTCTAATGCTAGTAATACTTCTGAGGTGAACGCTGTCCAGTCCACCATGGCAGACAAATCCTCGAAACGGAAAAAGAAGGGAAAAGGGAAAAATAAAGCTTAATAACCAAAATAGGATTCCCCTAAGCCTCCATCCGAGGAAGGTACCAAATGCAAGCCTAAGTATCCTTGCCTTATCTGTGACGAGGATCACTATACCAAAGACTGCCGAGGCGGTCTGAAGTTAGTCGTTTACTCAAAGGTGCCCCTGGAACCCTTGCTATTCTTAAAGAACCCTTTCCCTCACAACAAACTCAAATGGTGGTTGATCCATATCAATCCTCTTCTCCCTTTGGCTCTCAAGTATTCATGGCTAGGACGATTCCCGTCCACATTAGTACTCGGGCAAAAGAATATCTGTCGCCTACCGGGAAGGAGCCTGAGGTCCCCTCTAGTGCTCCTCCGTCTAGTTCTTCCCCCCTTCATATTGAGTGACCCAACACTGAGACAGTCATCTGACCTCCTCATAAGGGCATACTCCAAAAATCATCGTACAACCCCAATGCTCGTGCTGCTCAACACTGTAGCATTGTGGAAGACTTAGCTTAGGCTCCGTCAGCTATGTCTGCGTTGGAAGTTCTCCAAAGTTACCCCTCTCAGAGGAAGTCTTTGCTATCGGCCATTGGTGGCATTGACCCAGCTGACTCAGATTTGATTAATTTTGACCTTGAAATCCATGTACTGAGGCTGCCTCACCAAATTTCCTTCCTTATATAGGTCATCATCAATTCCAAAACGATTCATCGTACCGTCATTGATGAAGCCACCTCTACTTGCATAATGTCTGTTGCTTGTTGGAAGGCTATTGGTTCTCCGACTCTGAGCCAGTCTCCTACGACCTTGGAGGCCTTTGATGGGAGAGAGTCTCATCCTTATGGTATCCTCCAACACCTACCAATTACATTGGAAGGGAAGACGGTCAAAGTGGAGGTTGAATTTGTTGATGCAAATTTAACCTATAACCTCCTTTTAGGATGAAGCTAGACATATGCCATGCGAGTCGTGGCTTCATCACTATTTCGTGTCATTCGTTACCCTCATCAAGGGAAAATTGTCACTGTGGACCAGCTATCTTTCTTCGCCTCTTCCTCCGATGGCAATCTGCCTTTCGTGGAGCATACCTCTGTTCCTTTTGAGAGTGTGGGTGCTGGACTCTTTAAGGATCCTGCCCTTATGGGTGTTTTCTCACTCCCACCTCCCAACGTTGCCCCTATTAATATGATTTCAGTTCATTCTAATCCACAGGTTCTTCCTCCTCCTAATCAGGTAGAATCCTGGGGCGATGAGATGTCATTGAGTCTTGCCGAGCTCAACTACATCAAAATTGTTTCTACATCGGCTCCATCCTTTGAATCTGCTCCTTCGAGCAGTGCTCTCGACTCATATGCTTACTCCCCTTGGCTTGGAGATAGTGCTTCTTCAAACCCATTACAGGAAAGTTTTCCTACTAATGAAGCAATTATTGAGACCATGTCTTTTGAGTAACCCCCTTGGTCTGATCATCACAATCACTCCTCGTTTCTCCCTACCCATCGGGAAATGCTTACTTGTCTTGAGCAGTTTGTTTTTCCCTTTCAACCTCTTCAGACACCTATTCAGTTCCATCAAGTGTCCTCTAAAGGGAATATGGGAAACATTACGCAAACTCAGCCGATCGACATCTATATTAAACTAGGGGTTGTCAAGCATATCCATGTTGGGGTAACTTGTACTCCAAAGGAGATTCAACTCTATGCAGGTTTCTTGATGTGTTTGCATGGTCTTACGAAGAGATGCCCGGCATCGATCCTAGCATCGTGGTGCATGAGATACCCACCCATCCGGGGGCTAAACCTATTCGACAGTGTCTACGCCCCGTGCACCCCCGAAAGGCTGCGGCTATTAAAGCAAAAGTTGAAAAGCTTCTCAAGGCTAGTTTTATTTACCCCATCCCACTTAAAGATTGGGTCTCCAATATTGTCCCTGTCGCTAAAAAACAGGGCACTATCAGAGTCTGTGTTGATTACTATGATATTAATCAAGGTTGTCCCAAAGACAACTTCCCCACACCCTTCATTGACCAGCTCATTGATGAGTGTTCTAGAAGCGAGATATATTCATTCATGGACGGCTTTTCTGGATATAACCAAATTAATATCGCCCCCGCCGTTCAACACAAGACTGCCTTTATCTATTCATGGGGAACTTTTGCTTATAAGAAACTCCCTTTCAGCTTAAAAAATGTTGGTGCCACCTTCCAACACGCAATGTCGTACGCATTTCATGATATTCAACACATTGTGCAGCCTAACCTGGATGACCTTTCGGCTCATTCAGTGAAACGCCAGGACCATCCAACCCACCTTCGCAAAAATTTTCTCTGTTGCATACACTACCGTATCCGGCTCAATCCGCATAAGTGTGTCTTTTGTGTCGAGTCAGGTAGACTTCTTGAGTTCATCGTCTCCCGAGAGGGTATCCGTTTGGATCCTCTTAAAGTCGAAGCCATCCTAAGTCCTCCCCCCCTGCTTCTTTGCAGCAATTGCAAAGTTTGCAGGGAAAAGCAAATTTTCTACGACGATTCATTCCAAATTATGCCGAAGTGGCTAAAGGTTATACGTGGTTACTAAAACGCGACACCCCTTTTCATTGGGACGTTGTTGCACAAGAGTCGTTTAAGAACCTCAAGGCTCTCTTTGTTTTTTCTCCCCTGTTACGTCCCCTTGACTATCACTGGGAATACACTCTTTACTTAACCACTGCTGACACCACTATCGGCATGGATCTAGTTCAAGACGATGATGATGGCACCAAGCAGGTCATTTATTATCTCAGCCGCAATTTACTAGATATGGAAACTCGTTATGCTCATGTTGAGAAGTTGGCATTGGCCACTGTTTATGTGTCGAACGTTTCCATCATTATATTCTATTGCGTACCACGAAGGTGATTTCTGATTGCAACCCGATGACGTACCTTTTTTCACGTTAGTTGTTGGGGGGAAAGTACTCAAAGTGGATTTTTATCCTCCAAGAATTCGACCTGGAGTTCACTATTGTGAAGTCCAAGAATTCCCTCGTCTTCGCTGAGTTACTATGCTCTCTGCCATCTCTTACCGTACCCTCTCTGTTAGAGCATCATATCCAGGATGAAACTTTGTTCTTGATCAACACCCTCGACCCTTGGTACGTGGACATTATTGTCTATCTTCAGACATCCTCTTTTCGCACTGATTTGTCAAAAGATGCTCAGAGATGGATTCACCATCATTCTCAACCTTATCGCATCATTGGGAATACCTTGTACCGACTCGGTGCCGACTCTGTCCTCCACTAATGTTTAACGCTCGAGGAAGCCGAATGAGTTCTAAATGACTGCCATTCTGGTGCTTGTGGTGGTCACATGTCCGGATATGCCACTGCTCAAAAGATTCTCCATGCTAGATATTTTTGGCCCTCTATCTTTAAGGATTGCATTCTTGTCGTCCGTTCTTGTCATGAGTGCCAAATCTACCAACGGAAAATGCGTGAGCCTCCTGCTCCATTGCACCCTGTTGTTATCATCAGCCCTTTTTCCAAATGTGGCATTGATTATATGACCTGTAACCCTCGCCTGGCCGGGGGGCATGTGTATATCATCGTTGTTGTTGATTACTTCACAAAATGGGCCGAGGCAATGCCTACACTAGCTGAAGACGGTCACACAGCGGCGCAATTTTTGTTTAATCATGTTATATCACGATTCAGATTCCCCCGGGCCATCGTCACTGATCACGGCAAGCATTTCCATAATCACATGATGACCGAGTTAACGACCTAGTTGGGCCTGCGGCATGATAGCTCAACACCATACTATCCTCAGGCCAATGGCCAAGTGGAGGCTGTCAACAAGGTTCTAGTTACAATGCTTCAGCACACCATTGGCATGCACAAGTCCAACTAGCATTTGATATTTTTCTCCACCTTGTGGGCCTACCGAACATCAGTGAAGGATGCCACTGGGTTCACCCCATTCCAATTGGTTTACGAGCTGGAGGCTACCCTTCCAATTGAGTGCGAGATCCCTTCTTTGAAATTAGTTGTTGAATTACTCCCCAACACTACTCCGGTAGAAGAATGCCTTCTCTACCTAGAGTGACTAGACGAGACCCATCGACTGGCCTCTCTAGCTATTGAAGCACAGAAGAAGAGAGTGAACACTCACTTCGATCATACTGTCCATCCTCGTTCTTTTGTTGAAGGAGATTTAGTCCTGCTTTATGATCAAGTGAATGACAAGCTGGGGGCAGGCAAATTCGAGCCTATGTGGCATGGGCCTTATATTGTAAAGTGAGTTTTGCAAAAAGGGGCCTATGAGCTGATTGACTATGAGGGGAATCCTCTAGATAAGCCTCGGAATGGGCTTTATCTAAAAAAATATTATGCATGAACCCCATGCACTCTGATTTGTACATACGTGTGTTCTCAGTAGGTGTGTTGTGTGTGTGTGTTTGTTTTCATGTTTTGGCTTGGTGTGTAGGCATAATTGCCGCTTGTTGTGTCTTCTTGCTTCGTGTGCAGATGTCTGGTGCACCTTACGTTGGTTTCGCTGATGATGCCTGTCGTAGTACACGCAACTTGTCTTCTATGGGGCGGGTGATCTACGATCCTCACGGTGAGTTAGTAGACCTTTAAGGTATTTGTCTGGGTTGTACCACAAACAATGTCACTGAATATAGTGCTGTTATCGAATTATTGATTGAGGCCATCAACCTCGGCATTCATGCATTGGTTGTGAATCTAGACTCCCAGCTTTATGTCCACTAGCTTAATGGGCATTATTCCGTTAGAGATCATCGGATTTTAACGTTGTATTTACATGTTAAATTGTTAGAGAGGAATTTTGGTTTCATCACATATCAAAACATTCCAAGACGATTAAACACGTTAACTGATGCATTAGCTAATTATGTATTAGACAGACATTTGCATAACATGTAATCAAAATAGCATATAGAAGCATTAAAAACACAATAATAAACCATAGGAATATGTATATATATATATCTCGTGTGGTGCACCGAGGTGCTCAAAAAATAAATGTATATGTCCAAATAGACTTTGTGCTCTCCATACATCCGAGACACATGTCTCTCAACAAATCAACAAGATAAAACCTAGGTGTCTACTGTGGTAGGTTATGCTCCCTATGGCATACCACCGCCCGTGCAACCCGTCTCAATAGTTGGTGCAACCTAGGAATCACTCCTACTGTGTGAATCTGAAACTCTATGGGGGCCTCCTCAATCCCCATATAATCCGAGATCCCCGTGGTCAGACCCTCAAGGTTCTGTGCCACTGTCTCTATTGAATCACCGACTGGAGGAGCCAAGGCTAGCTCCCTGGTACCCTCTGGATCTCTCCGCGCCTCTGGAGCTAGTCCTATGGGTCTCACAAGTCCTACATATGCAAGTACCATAGAGTATCTCATTAGGGCATATGCATTAAAAATCAAAAAGCATCATAAAAAATAAAATTCAAAAAATAGCGTGATCAAGTGCTTTACCACCATCATCCCACTGATCGCCAGGGGGCAGCTGCATATATGGATCACCACAAAAATCCATCCCAGCATATGGCCAGTCCTCTATAAAGATAGTCTAGTGCTCCAACCACTCACGGAACAATATCCCCCATGCTACTGGGCGTCCGCCACCTCCTCGTGGCATCACATGAGCCCACTGAGTGATCCTAGTCTCCCATGGTTTGGGCGCATACAGGTCCATATCCTGCAATTGCAGTGCCGGCACCGACTCCAGCATGAGCAAAATCAAGATGGATCCATATCCAAATTGTTTCGTCTCTCTACGATGATAGTTGGTAAGCTGCCTCTTTATGTTTGTCGTCACCGTCTCTGCCCAGTTGAACATGGTGGGATTAAGGCATTCGAGAGCCAACTGTATTTGAGTCTTCGATGCCTCGTGTTGGGCTTCGGAGCCCACTACCCTGGTCACCATAAATAGCACTACACGAAGGACCATATCGTCCACTATTGGGATTGCCACCTTCCCACTCTTTTTTTTTCGTGCCCCGGAGCACACTCGTGCCATTATCATATCCAGTGATTCGCCCCCGAGACGTTGGCCCTCCAAGATTGGCCTCTCACCCCGTCGGGGAAATCCGGTCAAAAAATACGCATTTGTGGAATCAAACTCGATATCTCGGCCGTGGATTATGAATTTCCCATCCATCAGGTTCCATGCATGGATTATCATCTCCAGTAGATCCGGTTGGGACCAGAGGTGAGGAGT
Organism: Pinus taeda; assembly: GCA_000404065.3. Lineage (NCBI taxonomy): Eukaryota > Viridiplantae > Streptophyta > Pinopsida > Pinales > Pinaceae > Pinus > Pinus taeda. Next base: position 11,737 of record APFE030960505.1, read on the forward strand.
AAGAAATAACTTTAGCAATCCACATGCGCGTAAGGCATTTCGACATCCGACATCAGCAAAAGCCTCTTCGTCGTTAACATCATGGGTTCTCTCCTGCCAAACGAAGGACATGGTGCCTTGCATAACAAGAAAAAATGAATTAGAACCTTAGTTATCAAATTCAATCCTTAATTTGCATAAAAAAATCATTTTGCATCGCCATCGCGGCTATTTTTAAAATAGTCGCGATGACGTGAGGTTGATAGTTAAATTTTTTCACGATCAGCATGGAAGTACATCACATTCCTGCGATGACCTCAGAGCATTATGTGTAAGTCACGCTTGGTCATCGCGAACCCGAGTGGTAAACCTGCGATGACCGAGTGGCGAACCCATGTTCAAAAATCCGCTCAAACTCCCATGTCCAATGATTAAATTCAACAAAAAACCACTCAAATGAAGTGCAGGAGAATATCTACTTACTTGGCAAAAGTTTCGTGTCGAACCATCAACGAACGAGGCCGCAATCAACTTGAGAAGTTAGCTCTGGTTGGTGCTCCGAAATTCTCCAATGATAAATGAACAGTACAATGGTAAAAATGAAATGAATTACCCCCTTTTATAGTAATTTTTCAAAATATTTACAATTGCACTTTAGAATGTGGGTTTTTATCCATTTTCGCATAATTAATTGGACTCTTTTGGTTTCTAATTATCTATTTATCGTTTATGTCAAATGGGTCTTATGTTTTGACGTGTTTGTGCAGAGCTATAGGTGGTGTAATTACACATACTTTGTGGGCACTTGGTCTAGAAAGTCGTCTTTAACATTGTTTTCTGACTTTAAAAACGAAAATATTGCCGAGTTTTACCTTTCAACTCGTTACACGAAATGAAAGGTAGTCTGCTTTAAGCTCTTTTTTTGACCGTTTAAATGAGAAAAGATTGTCGGGCTTTTGTCGTTTCAGGCACGTTATTGGTAACGGAATGACGTGGTATCAATCCCTTTTTTACTTTTTCAGGTCGACACCACTAATTAAAAAAAGTACTCCTTGATCATAATGTTCAAGCGGTTCTTTCGAGTATCATTTTATACTTTTTTGGGCTTGAGAGACACAAATTTATGAAAAAGGACCCCCCTAGAGTTTTCTTTTCTGTGTCTTTTTCAAACTCCCTAAACATGAAAAATACTCTGAGTTTTACCTATGTCAGACAAGTTAAACCCTGACAACATTGGACTCATCACCATGATGAGACTCGAGCTTTTCCTCCCTAGGGCTCGTTAAACTATTCCTAGGTTTGGTTCAACAACAGGTTTATCATTGATTGTCTATGGCAGCAAGTCACTCTTGAACATTGACACTTTTGCTTCTTGCTGGGTTGGGACATCCATACATCATCATTTGGCCTTCTATGGGTTTGGGTTGTCATTTAGCCTCATTCCATCTGATCTATGTCATCTTCATTAGGCCTTTGATCCATTGGTACCTAAATGTTGCCACCCTTCGGAGTCGTGTCGCCGACATGTTCAAGAGTATAATCCTTCTGTACTTTACACCTCTGTCTCCCTCTTCGATACTCTATTTTTCCATCTACCTCTTGTTCCTCGTCTCATGTCGTTGATGGGGGAAACATTATGGCCCTCCTGCAACAAATCGTCTCCTGTCGACTTCAGCTCATTATCTAGGTGATCGATCTAGGGATCCCCTTTGGTACCTTGGACCTTGCATGCCTCAATGGCAAGTTCTTCGCACCTGAAGGTCGAATTGCATCATTGGTCATCGATTGGGTGATTCCATGAGTGTTCGACTTCAGCTCCTTCTTCACACTTCATGGGTTGTACTGGACAGTACCTTGAGAAGCATTTCTTTATTGCTGGTTTCTCTCGCACTTGTTAACAATTTACATCACCGATCGGTAATCAAGCGACTTTCTCTCATGCTCGACTTCAGCACCTCTATTCGCATGTTAGAATTTTTACTATGGTCGGTTGGGTTCAAGACCCCGAACTTAGATTACACATGTTCAGGCTACGTGGATTGGTTTGTGATTACATGACTGCTTGATGGATGGCTGCAACCATACCTGAGTCTTCATGGATGGCTGCGACCATACCTTTGTCATTTTCATAGTCTCATTAGCTGGATGGCTGTGTCCAGACCACAGACCTTGTTTATATGTCTTTTGGATGGCTGCATCCATGCCTAGACTACATGTAATTCACTATCAAAGATCTTGTGCTTGTGCCTACAGGTTCTTCCATATGGTGTTCCAACTCAATTGTTTTGTAAAGCATTTCACCCGTCCCACTCTCTCGGGTTTCATACTTTAGGGGGCATCTGTTACACAGCAATTTATCACTGCCTTCACTCCCGGTCTTTCCACTGTGTCATGTGTCCAAGTCAAACATACCCATGACAGACAAATGCTCTCCTATGCTGCCAATTGACCCACTTTTCCTAAGTTATCTGCCTCATTGTGGTTATGGGCTTAATAAATGCGCTGAAAGGCACTAATGAACAGTCCATTCGCACTGCCAGCGTGGAAGTACATTTGATTCCCGCGATGGCTCGATTTTATGGACCAACGTGGGGCTATGTGCCAACTTCAGTGATGATCTGACTGGCTACACTGATCACTAGCGATGTTAGTGCTGAAGCTCAGTTTTGTGCCCGCAATGATCCATATTGGGCGAATTTGTTCCAACAGTCGGCCTTCCAGATGACTCTAGACCTAGTTGTTGGCCTAGTTTATGTCACCCTTCCTTCCCTGGTGTGGCAGTTCCATCAATTGTGCTACCTTCCTTGATGATAAGCTCTCCCTTCCACCTTTCATGGAGGCTCCTTCTCTTATTTAAACACTCACTTTTGATATGATCAGCTAGTTGGCTAGTTGGTAGTTGGAGAAATCTTGGTTTGTACAGTGTTGTTAGTGCTTTGATAGATAGCTGGTGTGAGTGTGATAAGTGTGAGAGTGTTGCTAGTTTGGGGAAGGTTATGAAGGGCCCTTGATTCCATGTTAAACTTGTGAGTGAGAGAGACTGGTATGTTGGGAGATCCATCATCATAGAGTGAATGCTTGAAGAACATGCTGGCTGGATCCCTCTAAGAAGGCTAGTGACGTAAAGACTTTGGTTGTAAGCTGACTCTTATTTCATTGTTAATGCAATCAATGATGTCTTCCTATGTCTTGTATGCAATGTACTTGATAGCTCATGACTTCTTGAATTTGTGAGTAAATAGTTCATTGTTGTTTCCAGTTATGTGCTTTGTTGTATTTCCTTTGCTTTATTTCAGGTTGATCACTCATTGAGGAGAAGGAAGCGGAAGGTGGAGCAGCAAAACGGAACTTCATCGACCACCGATTGAGGTAGGCCTCTAACTTTAAACTGTTTATGTTGATCTGTCCTTGTTTGTGACTAGACCCACTCTAGGGCTAGAGGGGTTGCCTTTGTCTGCAGAGGGAACACTTTCCTACATCACAAATTGGCGACTCTGCTGGGGAGTCTATCCTATTTTTTTCTCTTTTCTCTTGTTTTGATTTTAAAATTGTTCTCTCTTTGCTTCTAGGGATTGATTATCAATTTTTAGATCACCTGGATTGATCTGGGAGGTATCTTTATTTCCTGGTTTCTTGGCTGGGTTTTGTTTGGGAGTATTTTGCTCGATTACCTTTGTTTTTTTCATAATCGCGGATATTCGTCTAACAGTCGCGCTGACATCGCAATCACCCTTTTGTAAAATCCTGTGCATCACGGATTAACGCCACACAGTCGCGACGATCCTGGAAATCGGATCATCGTGGGAAAGACATGTACTCCCGTGCTAACAACGCTCTGTTGCTACAGCTAGCTCTTTATCAGTGCTAGTTGCTAATGTTCTACTCATGCTGATGCTTGTAGAATTGATTTTTTCAGTTCTGTCTCCTGAATTTGCCAGTCACCTTTGTCCCTCTACCTTTTTTCTTGCTCAGTCACTTGTTTTTCATTGATTATGGTCGAGGCACTCTTTAATTGGCTTTGATTCGATGAGTCTTGCTTTTCGTCCGTGTGACCTTGTTTATTGTTTCAAGCTCCTTGAATCGATTGTCTTGGTTGCTGGTTTGTCCGAGATTCATTTGCAACTCTTTTATTTGTTTGATTGAGCCTTCCTCGCTCTTTGTTTCTGGTTGATTTTTGGTGATAGTTATTGAACCAGTCTTTGATTGATTCGATCTCTTTTCACTTCCGAGCATAGATCACAATTGTTTGGACCAACCAGTCCTTTCAAACTTGCTTGTTTGCTTCGTTGAATTTAAAGCATAAAAGAAAATCAAGAGATTGCATTTGTTTTTGTGTGTGAAAGTGAAAGGGAATTTGCATTTCAAAGTTGCATTTTGAAAAGTGAACGATTAGATCTTTCATTAGTAGTTCTCATGCACAGTGGTAATTGATGCTTGTGTGCATTGTGTGATTGCATTCGGCTTTGTCTTCTTGGTTTGAAAATGATCTCTCTACCCTCTCGTAGGTAGGTGTTCATTGAAGAAAAGGATATTTTATTCATTTTAGCTGCATCCTAGGATACATACGGTAGGGCCTGAAACCGAAACATAATTCAAGATCAACCTTAAAATGAACTGAATAAATCTAACAATGCATTGGAACGTAACACTCATTATTTAGAGGTCTAGGCTAGAGACGTGCTCTAGCATTGTTAAACGTAGTCACTATTGTTTTCACTCAAGGTTGGGTGATTCCTCCTTCTGTGACTCAATAGCGATCTAATACGGAATTTCACTCCCACGTACCATCGCGTATGTATTGGGAGACCCCACTAGGTTTATCATCCTTTATCCATAGGAAGTCGTGTCTGCTGCCTTACAAACTGTAACGCACCGAACATAGCATTCAGGAAGATTGACTGTCGTACGGAAAGTCCTTGGTTTTCATATGAATGCCAAGGTGTATATGCAGTTTTACGGATTGTCTGGTAAAACTTTTGCCTAGTTTCTCCAGAGTAGTCACTTTTTCTCCTTTTTGGACTCCCTAAAAGAAAAGGTTCAGCTAATCACTTGTCACTTCAGGCTCATTAAACATTCGAAGGCAACTAGAGTCATATTTTGGTCCTTTTCTCGACTCTTTAAAGATGAAAAGGTCAATTTATGTCCTTGTGTCTTAAAATTTATTTGGCCACGATCACATTTACCTAGTTAGATCTTATTTGCGTTTAGTTTGAGTAGGGTCCCTTCTCATTAGTTTTCCTAGGATTTTGAATTGAATCATCATGGTGGAGTCACCGATCCCGTCTCCTATCCCAAGTGACCAAGGGTCTCCATCCTTTGTTGCTCCAGAGGTATCGGTTTTCAGTGACACTCTTCCTGTTATTCCAAGCGTCCAACCACTTAACTCTCATGCCCCAGAGGACGAGTCTTATGATATTCAGTGGAACCCTATCTGGGAACCTTATAAGGAAGACTTTCCTGCTACTCCTCCTAGTGCTATGATCCCAATGTCTTCCTCTAATACGGATGAGACGGCTCCCGTCTCTGGTGAATAATCCTTTGTATCAGAAAGTGAAGTACCTATTACAGAAGTGGGAACTTCACCTTTCCATGAAACAAGAACTTTGCCTTTCCGTGTTACTTCCCTTGGTGTTTCATTGTCGTTAAGGTATAATTCTTTGGCGGACATCATTGGATTCAGGGCTCCCCTTTCAATTTCCATATGGTCTCGTATCGTCGCCACTATGTTATCACTCAGATTTTCCTAGAACTTGTAAGAAGGGGAAAAGGGTCCAAGGTAACCACAAACCAATCTTTTAGACATAGAATCTAGCTAATCTGTGTCTAGAGAGGGATCTCTCTTTAAGTTTTAGCTTTGTTTGATAAGGTTTAAAGCTAGTTATTAGAGCTTGGGGTTTTGTTTGAATTTGTTGGTGAAGTTCAATAGTAGAGGGGTAGAACTGAATAGTTTAGTCCATTGGGCTAATGGAGTCAGGGAAAATGGCTCAATTGGATTGGGTTTCTCAATAAATGATGGTTTCACAGAGAAAGATAGCTGAAGAGGGAGAAAATAGAGACTTAAAAAGATGGAATGGACTTAAAGGGTTATAGGGAAATTAAGAATCCTTCAATAGGCTTTATGAGAAGAGAACGTGACTAACCATCAATAAAGAGCAATTAAGAATTCTTTACTAAATGATTAAATTGAATAAACTAGGAAACAAGAGAAATTAAGATTTCACTATTTATGCTAGTTCAGAAGAAAACATTGAGAACAAAAACGATTGAAGACAGATTGCACTTACGCACTTTCTGAATTATTCTTTTTCGTTTTAATATTCAGATATGGAACATAATGAAAATAATAAACCAGACAACATTAACACATGAGATATAAGATACTTATTTGTTTGATGTCCAACACATGAATCCTATGAAAATTCCTTTACATCAATCTTTCGTCCAGTCAGCCATGAAAAATTTGTCGAACAACACTTTTTATTCCAAAATAATCAATTTTACAGCAATGTCAAGGAATCCACACTCAATACTCTGAATGGGGGTGTATTTATACAAAAACTTTACAATGAAATATCTCATAACAAAGTGAGATATAATCTGAGATGACTAATCACATTTTTCAAGAAAATAGGTCCAGATGACTTCGTAGATGACAAATGAGGCAACCGAATGGTTTGTTGTCCCTATTCTTGAGAGTGTGCTCGAGTTAGGCCCTATGATTTGGCCTCTTACTGTCCTTGGTGTAATTATGTGCTAGCTGCTCTATTTTTATCTTCCTACTGATACACTTTACCTGCATCTGATACTCTTTCTCTGTTTGATCTTTGTTTATCCTTTTTACCCTCATTTGTTGTGGTAAAAATCAAAATTTACCTTCCACCAAGGATAAATCACAAAATTTCAAGGATATCTTCCCACCATTTTGGATATGGTATTCTGGTTTTTTGAAGCTTTCTAAGGGTTTCATCTGTTTCTGTGTACCTAAAGAATGGAGGCTAAATTGGGAACAAGTGCTTTAGTTCATGCTCGACATAGAACAAGTTCTCTAGGCTGTCATAGAGAACTTTGCCTGTGGGGAGTGCTTTTATTCCTGATACACTTGTTGATGAACTTGCTTGAGTGCGTGCATACTGATTTAATTTATCCACATAATATTTATGCCTCATTAATCTATAATTAATCACTAAAGGACTAGGCAGCCCTTTATTCTGCAAAATGGGAAATTTCTCCATAAAAGTATTGATCTCTGCCTGCATGTCATGGCATCTTCTTTCTAAATTTTGCATCAAATTTCTTTTTGTTAGTACCCTTTTGACTTCTAAAATGGTCTCTGTTCTGTCTTTAATGCCAAGTTCTTCCAGTTGGTCCTTATTCTTAGTATTCAAAAAATGTATGACCCTGTTGGCTTCCTCAGGCATTCTTCCAAATTCTGCTTTTGTCCTTTGGATTTCTTTTTGCGCTGCCTTTACTAGATCAATCTGCTCAAAAATTACTTGGATGGATGGCCAAACATCATTTATGGATTGAGTGATGTTGGCCCAAAGAATTTTCTTAATTTCTACCAGAGGCTTGTCAAAAGTAAGATCCTTTTCTAATGATTTCACTTTATTTTCCAATCCTTTAATCTCTCTTTGTTTTTTCTGCAACATTTATCTTTGAGTGATCATACCTCTGCTCTAAGTTGGCATACTATTCTTTTACCTTTTTCAACTCTAAAACTTGTAGTTTCATGTCAGCAATTGACTTTATTAGTTCCTTTGTGCTCAAATTGGCACTGCTGCCCTATGCTAGTCCTATTGTTCCTACTGTTGCTATACCTGTGACCACCTCTATTGTGGCTGCTGGAATGTTTGGTGCTAATGTTGTCCCAAGTGTAGAGGGGACTGCTGTTGAGACTACTGGTATCACACTGGGACGCTGAGAGGTCGACTCTCCCTGCTTGTCCTTCAATGCTTTTTCTAGTTCTTGCTTAGTCTCATTCGGTCATTCATTGAGGTTTAAGAGTAAATCTATCAACTCTTATTCAGATTTTTGCTTTATGATCTCAGTAGTCTGTGGATGCCTTGAAGGAGACAGCTTTAGCTGCTTCCTCAAGGCAGCAATATCTTCATCTTTCTTTTTGATTAATACTTCTACACCCTTCACATCTTTGGGATCATGTCCCAATCCAATAATAATTTCTTCTAAAGACTTTATTCTGTTATCTTTAGCCTGGGAGGAGGCTTTCTCCAAGTGTAGTTGGGCAGTTGTATTATCCAAATAATTTTGTAGCCTATGGGCCATCATTGCCTTACCAGTCAAAGTTGAATAAATCATTTCTCCAATTTGTTTATGCAATTCAATCTGATCCATAGGATGAATATCCTTTGCCATGACCTCCAAATTTGTTTTGAGATAATCTGCTACTGATTGAGGTCGTTGCACTTTAGGCTTGAAGTAGCTCATTATCATCTTGCCCTCTTTAATGTCATAGGCTGACATTAATCTTTGTCGATTTGTGGGGGCCATTTTCAAATATTGATTGTAAATTTGAAGCCTCAATGGATCATTCCTGGCTTTTATTTCTGTAAATGTTTTCTTGATATCTAAGGCATCTGTGCCTGGTGGCCTGAAAGATGATACCTCTACACTTTGTTGCCTTTCTAGCTCTTGTCTCTATGAGCTAGTGGATGTTCCTCCCAATGGAAAAGTTTGCTGGCTAACTACCCTTTCTTCTCTCTGACTATCTGTAGTCTCTTCAACAAATTCCTCCTCTAAAAGGGGATTTAGTCTTTGCCTTTTTGGTCCAGGCTGTCTTGAAGGTCCACTGGCAAGGGTAATAGTTTTCCTGTCTCTCTTTTTATTTCTTTCCTCATTCAGAGGAGTCTGTAAGTTTGGAGTTTCTTCTACATTGCCCTGAGTTGGAGGAGTTGGCATTTGGGCCTGTTCTATGGAATTTTTAGGCTACTTAGACATTGTAGATTGTTCGATGACTTGAATGTTGGTTTCTAATTCTTTGCCTTTGGATGACCCTGTGGCTGGTGTGTTGGTTTCTTGTGAAGGTTGCTAAGAGGTTCCAGCAGTAGATGCACCAATTCCTGATCTTTGTACCTACCCAAAAGAATCCAGGTCAAGTGTTTTCTCAATATCTCTCATAACCTTCTCAAAATTGACCTGTTCACTATCATTTTCTACTAGGGTCCCTTCCCTCTATTCATCCATATTTGCAAAATGTTCAATCTCTGGAACCCTATGGTGAATGTATGGTGACAATCTGTTCTTCATTCTTCTATCACATATAAAGTTGTTAGGGTCATATGTTATCCACCCAAAACTCTTTTGTAACTTAAGATGATCTTCTAAAATTATTTATGCTTCTCTCCATGCTTCCCTAGTGTTGCAGACAAAAGGGCCTAACTGATTCTTGATTCTAAGTTGAGCTTTTTTCTTGGCATTATAAAAATGAACCAAGTCTAAATTTATTATTTGCCTAAAGTATTCCAAAGCAAACAGTCTCATTGGAACATACTTTGATAGCTTAAAAGGGTAGAGCTCACACCCATAAATCCTGATTTCTGTATATTTCCTGTATAGGTACCAATCACCTATTCTATACTGCTTGGAGAGTTGGAGGATCTTCTTAATATCACCACTGATCTTAGGAGGGAAAACTTCTGTCAATAAGGTGGTTGCTGGATGCACAAATAGATCAATGAACTCATTGTAGGTGTAAGGGGTCTTAAGGGATTTATGGAAAATGAGACTCCAAAAGATAACAAACCTTGGATTTCCTTTGGTTTCAAATTTCTTGACATGAAAAGGGAAGTTATCTAACTGATAATACAACATAAGATGATAGATGAAAGTGGTGTATTTGAAGACTCCTTCATTGTCCAGTCTCAGGAATTGATCATGAATTTTATTGGCAATATAGGAGGCATAGTCATATTTAACAACACGGGGTTGTCCAAGAGTAAAGATTGATAATTACCTCATCAAAATATTCACTAGTGTTAAATCCCATAAATAAAGATATGATATCCACTATAAGTCTTCCCATATCTGTGAAGAAGGTCTGTCCATAAGGGGGTGGGCCTTTGGACTGATTTTTTTCTAACATGAAGGTATGACAGAGGCGAATGAGTTCTGATTGTGATAGTCCAGTGGATTTCTCAAGTAAAGATCCCATAGAAAGGGGAGTGAGAGCTTGACCAGGGGAAAATTGCAACATTTCATTAATGGATGTAGTTGTTATGGGGAATAAGAATGTTTGACTTGGGGACATAACAGCTATTCGATTAGGATCATAATTGGCACAACATTGATGAATTATATTAGGGAAAACATGGACTGAGGGGAGAAAATATCTGGGAAGGTTGGATTCCCACAGTCCCAGGATGTCTGAGCCATTTAGGTAGTTGTCTCTAGCTTGGCAAAAGACCTTAAGGTGATTCTGGTAAGTGGATAAGTCCTTTATTTGGAAGTCTTTATCTATAAGAGGCAGATAGTCTTGGTCCTTATGAGGGGCATTGATTGGTGTGACATTAAAAATAGCAGGGGTTTCCATTTATGTTTCTTATGGATTCAGAAAGGAATTGGGTTTTCTGTGGAAAATGGGCAAAACAGCAGGTGTGGGAACTTATATGGCAAAACACAGACTGAAAATTAGAACTGAATTTGGCCTTTCTCTGTGGAATTTACAATGTAAAACTAAAACTTGCAGGGTTTCAGCAGAAAATGGATAAATACCTGTATTATGGGAATGAACAGTGCAATGACAGGTGCTAATGATGGCTAACAGGTTCTAGGCTACATCATCTGCGAGTTTCTCAACAAGGTGGTGGTTAGAAAACTTGGATAGTTGACTTTGACCTTATTTTGCATGGGAGCACAGGTTGCAATATACAAAAGTGAAAATGATTTTTTGTTTGTTTTTTTTAACAAAGTCAAGGTTGGCGGGGTTTCTTGGTTATCGAACGGATGACGTGCATGGGGAAGTGACGTTTTGTCGTATGCAAAAGGCGGTAAGTGGTATGGGATCTCATTGCTTTTAGGGACGGGCGGTATTTGGCCGGGAGCTAGCGATCCCATTGATTGCCTAACGCATGGTGGAAGTACGGAGTGGAAACCGCTTGGTGATCGCACATTAACGCGTGGTCACCAAGGGTCACGTGATATCAACAATGACCGTTGGATGATGGAGGCTCAATCGGATGGTGGACGGGAGGCGTGCTACAGCGGAGTTTGACTATGGCGGGCCCAACACAATAAAAAATGTTTAATTGTATCGGGGGTAATATGATTGGTGGGGGGTGGTTCTTAATTAACCGTGAAGGTTAATTAATTCCGATTAACATAGTGGGAGGGTTCAGGCTGTTAACTAGTTAATCCTGGTTAACAAGTGTTTATGGTTATAATTAACCAAAGGGGCAGGATACATAGTAATTTGGGGATTTTTATATATATTTAATAATACGGGAAATGGTGAACTTGTATTTGGGAGTTATATAATACAAGTTAGAAATTAATATGAAAAATGTAATAAAAATCACTACGTAAAACATTAGAGTGTATATTTAACTTAGGCTTAAATGAAAGAAAGGGGTTTTTAATGTGATATTGTGTATTTTTCCTAAGTAAAATAGGATTTTACTTAGGAAAAGACTTATGAAAGTGAATTAATGGTTTATGGATGATTCTAAGTACTTAAGCTTCTTAAATTATTGGGCTAAGGGTTCTGTCCCTCCAGAAGTCAAAGAAATGCTCTGCGCCCCTCTAATTTAGCAAATACCTCAGTGCTTAGGGGAAAATAGTGAATAATTAGGGAAAATGAGAAGGGGAGTTAATCATTGTGACTTTGCTTTTCTTTTGATGTCTTCAATGTAGTGTATGCCTTGGCCTTGCAATGAAAAATGAAAGATTAACACATTTAGAGACATTATCCATCACATGTATCATTCTGCAACATCATCTACCTACCCTACCTACTTTACCCTAGCATTTTTTCCTCCTTTATTTGGGTGCACTTAGACTGGCAAACCCTTATCAAATCTTCCTTTTCTATTACATGGCAAGCCTACCTAAGTCTACACTTATTACATCCAAGGCTCAGATTAAACTATTGACCTCCTTTTTATTTACTCTACCTATCTACTTATCTGCCAAGATTACACTGTTTGGTCAGATATTTATTCTCTATTTCTACAGCATGAAATTGAAAAATGAATGAGCCAAGTTTAAACAGTTTGATTATTCATGAATTGTGGCATAAGTGATAAGCTGCACACAATTCGTTTATTATAGAAAATGAAAAAGTAGTGGCATTTAGACTTGCACGCTTTCCTGGTCTATTTTTGTTTGGGGTTCATTTTTTCTCATTTTTTGACCATCTTTATTCTTTTTACCCTTTGATTTTTCTTTTAGGGTATACCTTGTTTACATGTTTTTTTATTTTTTTATTTTTTTTAACTATGGAAAACCTTTGCAAGAAGAAAAGGTATGAACATATTACAAATTTCATCAAGTCAATCATGACATATGACACCTATTGGTATAGGGGCCTAACAGTAGGCATTCATTTATTTTGGTGTTAATCAAATAAAGTGGCTTAAAGCCTACAATGTCTTTCAAAGACAGTAGAATGGGTTAGATTTATGGGTGAGAGGTGAACCTAGAGACCCACAACAATTATGGAATAAACATAGGAGCCTAATGAGAACTCAGGGAATGATCAAGGCATTGGGACCTATACACACAGCAGTCATCCGGAAAGGGGTAGAATACTTCTTTACTATCAAAGACCTTGCCATAGTAGCAGCAAAATTTTGAATTCAGACTTCTAATTCGAACATCCAGAACTGAGAACCATTCAATTATGAGAAATTTTAGCTAGCTGCTGACCGCTTGGGTATCTATGGTGACCTAATTTTGAGAGAAGGCCCGTCTTGGTTAGGCTGTAGGTTTAGAAGCCCAATTATTTAGCACTCTGCACCAGGATATCAAGCCTTATATGAAATTCCTAAAGGTCAGATAGGACATTTTTTTGAATTCCTAGTTAGCCATCATGGTTGTATACCACCTCATGAGATCCCCCCTCCAACCTATTCCCTCATTGCTTTGCATGTTAATTACAATGTTTTCATGAGGGCATGAAAAAGGGTAAGCAGGGGGTGTGTTGAGCACTAGAGAAGGTATGTAATTACCACTTATTTTGTGATCTTTCCTTAAATTCATAACTTCCTTACATTATGAAATGATCATGTGGTGAAAGATTATGATAAAGTTTAGAAGATTTGTGTGCAACGTAAAATGACTAATAATTACCCTTTTCTTACGCAGAAAAAGAAGAAAACGGAAGATCACTATTCTAAAGAAAAGGACAAAATGAAATTAACTACTGTCCCTTTGATAGGGAACCGTATCCAAACGAGGCAATCCAAATTAGAGTGTATAAGCCAGGAAAAGGAAGAGGAGATACCAAATCAGCGCAAAAGAACAAGAAGATAACTGAGAGCTAACAATATGGTGAATCCCTCAGGATCCTTTGATCCCTCAGGATTACTACCTTAACGATTCTCTGTATCATTGATATCTCTGCTCGGCTGCTATAAGTAAGGACAGCATTGCTAGCCCAAGGGACGGACTATTGTTGTTTTTATGAAATTTACTATTGTAACTGAAACTTTGATCATCGACTCTCTTTAAAAGAGAGATTGTTGTAACTCTATTTTGATGCTTAATATATAAATTATGGTTGTTTTTCCATCATTTATTCTAGAGTAATCTTAAGCAGTGCGTCCCTAGAGGCTAAGGGCCTGGCCCTGGTGGATCACTTGCCCCTATACCATTATTTTCTGATTTGTGTGTGGTTTGATTTCTCTTATTCACTTTGTTCAGTAATCTGTTGTTATTTATTATTTCATGTATTGGCTCTGTTATTTTTCCTTCCTATTTGAATAGTAATGTTATCCTCTGCAACAGGAATGTTATGCTATTCATTTTAAACTTATATCACATTGTTATTCCTTTAACGAATTGATATTATCATATAACATTGTTGTTCCTTCTAGATTGCCATTGTTGTTTTATTACAGAGTAACAGCGTTGTGTCTTTATAAATCGGTATTATTGTGTCTTTATCTATGATTTACTTCCAAACGTGTTGTTGTTCATTTGGGATTGTTGTTCCACTGTGATCACAATTGTTGTTTCTTCATAACCGTGATTAATAATTGTTGTATCGAAACTCAGATTACTGTTTCTTTCAATATAGAAGTGTTGTGTGCAATATTTGATTTGGTTTGTTGTGCATTTATACTTGATTCAGGTTGCTGTTCAATATTTCAATACTTTACTTTAGTTTGCTATTCCATTTCTGTTTACTGTTTAAATAGTTTCTGAGATAAAGATTGTAACTTAATTCCTGTAGATTACACGTACTGCCACATTCATTTCTGAATATTAAAGATTTGTTGTTCAATCTTGTTAAATAGATTAGTTGTTGTTCCTTTTTCTGTTATTTGAATTATCATTGCTTTGGTGTGAACAGAACGATCTAAAACTATAGTGAACATTGACCATTGTGTCCAGTTCCCAGGTTGATGATCTTTTCTTTGATTGCTTTTAAATTACATCAGTTTACAAAGGGAAGAGTTATTATTACTGAACCCTTGACTAATGAAGTGTTGTTGTTTCTTCATTGAATGATTTAGTTACAAGCATTTCTAGTTCTTGCCATTACATTTAGAAGTTTTCAGCATTTAGTTACTTTTGCAGAAGCACTATACTACTAGAATTACTCTGACAAATGACTGCCTCAAACTGAGTACACTCTTTGAGATAACAAATCGTACTTGGATTGGTAATTAAATGTAGGGTAAATAGAGTTCGAAAAGACCCTTTTTTACTGCTCGACAGAAACCTTACTTTCATCATTATTATTGTTCATGTCTAAATGGTTTGTTGATTGAGGTTATTGTTCATGCCTAAATGTGGTTTGTTGATTGAGGTTCTTATTGTGTTTTCCTTTACAAGGATGCATGGGATATGGGATATGGCCGCTGAAATTTGTCTTTCTCAGCTTCCAACTTTGCTTAGTGATTCAAATGTGGAGTTTCAGGTAAGTTCTCACCATGCTGAACTGTATATACAATCTAAATTTTCACTTATACCAAACTTGCACTACAAATAAAATAGATAAACTACAGTCCCGTCACCTCCAAACATGATATCTCCCATCTTAGATGGTGCAAACCAACATCTTCTCCTAGTCATGATATTCCTATTTTGTTTGCACTTGTGTTCATAGTTATTTTGTGAACATGATATTCCTATTTTGTGAAAATGTCCCTCCTTGTTATAGTAGCAACAAAAGACTTTCTTCCTTCAAGATTCTCTCGACTATGAATTTCCTCCTTTTAAATTACATTGTTCAAATTTCCTTCCTTCTTGTTTGTTTTGAATTTATAAATGTGCTGCTCTTTTTGAAGGAGCATAGCACCAAGATCTTTAAGTGAAACCGTGCAAGTCTTCTTTGATGGTTCAAACACCTCAATCAACCAATCACTTTGTCAAGTCTGCTATCAGAGCGCCCAATTCCTTCACTTCGACATTATCAACAACAAGAAGTTGGTTGCAAATTCTTCCATGTGGGTTACATAATCAACAAGTCTCATTATCACTATGTTTTAAAGCCTACAATTGTTTGCAGAAGTAGATAAAATAATCAAAGCCTACAATTGTATCAATAGGTTTCAAAGCCTATAATTGTTTGCAGAAGTAGATAAAATAAGATAATTTTGTTAACGTACAAAAGTCCAATAAAGGACCACAATGTTGGTCAATGATATTAAAAAAAATAACTTAACTTAAATATAGTGGGAATGCGACAACATCTCTTAACACAATTTGCCTATAGGACAATCGATTTATTTGAGGTCTTAAATGAATACTATGTTATGATTCATATAGGAATAATATGATGATTTACAGTAGAGTAGGGTTGAAGTTATAGTGTGCATCATCATCACATTCTTCAAAGATACCAAAAGCAATGTTAGTAGGACCACACCACCTTGCTTGTTTGTCACTGCATAACTCCACACCTTTCAGGGAAAGGGCTTATCACATGGGCTTATCACATGTTTCACAGTAGGACAATATATCCCTATGATTATCATAAATCATAATGATTCTAGTTTCATACCCAAATCATAAAAAACAGTAGTTATATTCATCTATTAGAATTATATTCATTGTGATATTTTCTTCAATAATTTCTAGAACTAAAATATATTTCTATATTCTAATCATTTGAAAGAAATACTAAATTCCTTATGTATTTAATACCAGAAGAGTATAGATGTAAAAGATATTGAATATAATTTTTTTTAAAGATAGGATAAGAAATTTTATAATCATAAAGACATTTTTAAAACACCATTCATAGTGAATCTAATTCTATTTTTCACATTTGCATAGAATTAATAACAAATATTTATGGAAATAAGACTCAAATTACTTCATAGTTTAGTTACATAACTACCACTTTGCTAGAATGGACTAAGATGTGGAAGAACTTTAGCCTTCACAAATGTTGTTGATAGTAGTACTTGTACTACCCAACAAATGTATTAGATTTGATTGAAATTTGGGAATGGAAGTAGAGCCCAATAAAGTGTCTCTAATGTTTTGCAATGTGCTTAGAATTCCCAGCATAGTAGGCCGTCCTTGAGGAGATTCATTTGTGCAAAGCAAGCCCACATTTATCAGTGAACTGAGACAATTGAGATCCTTATCTTCTTCAATGCATCTAATAGTCCTCCTCAATATGGTAAGGGGATTGAAAAAATATCTGAATGTGCATAATATAGATGTGTCATCATGGCGACTTTTATTTCTTTATATATATTCAAAATCTTAGTCTATTATTATCTTTTCTTCGTTATTTGTTATTTTATTTATTTATGTATTATTAGTATTTCATTTATTATTATTATTATTATTATTATTATTGATATTATTAATACAGGGCATTACATACTACCCCTCTTTAAGAAAATTTATCCCAAAGTTAATATATTCATTTATTATTTGATTTATTTATTACCCCATGTTTGCCTAACACCCTCTGATGAACTAGTATACCAACAAGAATCAAAAGTTACATTACAACATGGGGAAAACAAGAGGAATCTAAAGTCTCTTACCTAACTTTATGAATTAGGAATACAACCTCTTTAGTTTATATCATGGCACCAAGACTCACATAGGGGCTTAGACCTCATTTTCCCCAAGGCAGGCATTCAGTCTAGTACTGAATGATGCTTGACATATCACAACGTTGGCCCAAATACCTACAGAACCAACTAAGGTACATAGCCTCAGGAATCGAAGTCCTTACACCACTTATGTACTTTGGCATCCCAATCCAATTCTGGGCACTCGACCTCCTCAAGATGGTCCCATAGCTCCTCAAGAGCTATACATCAAGAGTTATACAAGAAAACAAATTGGCATATGTTGTGATGATTTAGTTTTTCCCCAACCCATATGGTTTACACATTATCCCTTATAGGTATGGGCTCCCACAAGATCATCAAATAAATCTTCCCTCTCAGTTCATTTGTGGAATTCGTGTGGATCACCACATCTCAACATGTAGCCAATGTATTCATTATAACATCATAATAAAATAATTCACATGCCAACCCTTGTATGCCATGACGAAAATATAAAATCATTGTTATAAAAAAATTCTGAATAGTAAAAACTTCATGCTCATGCATGTCATAATATATGAATTCTTTAACCACACGCTTCACATCCTGAAATACCATCATAATACCTGGAAGCACATGTCAATATATCATCATATCATATCATCATAATTATGAGAATCATACTTATCAAACAGAGATCAATGACACGCTATAGCATTCTTATCATGATTCATCAAGAAAATAAATCTCATTTTCTTATATAAAAAATGAATACTAATGATGAAATACACTTATTCAACATCCCTCTAGGATCTAGGTTATCTATTAATACTATTAGTTTCATGTTTTCATTAAGCGTATAATGTATTTTTCAATATTCTTTTCTTGTTCCTTCAAGTAGAAAGTTTACAATTCAACAATAGGTCAAGTCATTTAAGCACATCGTTAAATTTCAAGTGAGTCTCATCATCTTCAACCTAAATATCTAGTCATGTTTTCTTCCCTCCCCAAGGAAATTTAGTGAATTCATCATTAAGATGTTATTGGTTGTAAAATCATTCCTTAAATAATCAATATCAAAATTAACAATTCATGATCCTTCTCAAGGTCTCCTTATAAAACATGGAACATTTTAAGGGCTAATATTCATAGGTGGGCTAATTTTCATGATTTTTCAAAAAAAATGATTCGTCAAATTTCCATTTTCTCTAAAATTTATTTGCCCCCATTTTATAATATACAATTATTTTACCTTAAAAGTCGTTAAATTTGTATAGAGAATGATACGAAATAATTAGAAATGTGAATATTTTTAGAAAAATACATCCAAACATTTTACACTTTGCATGTTAGGGAATAGTAAGATTCGCCAAGGTTTCTAAACATTAATAAAAAATTCCTTAAAATTTTCCTTGTTATAAATTTCTTTCAACATTCATTCTTATGCTTCAATTGTTATCTTTAACCATTTAAGCCTTTGAACATTTTCCCATTTTATCACTTGTCATCCCTAACCAATTACAAGTTTTCATAACCCCCAATCTTGTCATTTTAAAGTACTATGACATTCACCAATCACTAGTCTATATCCTTAATAGACATTTCTCTTTGAGAAATATCTCAAATTTATGTTTTATCTTCTTCATTCCCAGTATAAAGGAACTCATAGGTGTATCACTACTTAATCTAATGTCTCTATACTTCCTAACTAGTACCTTAAATTAACCTTCATCATTATCATGATCATTTAGCTACATTGGTTGATTGAAATTATTCTCTTCTTGATAAAAATTTTCCTTATTTAGACCTTATAGTGATCTTATTGGGTGCTCCATTTCTGGAAAAGAAATTTTGGAAAATTTTGAGTAGGTTTCGATCGGAAAATGGTTGTGTGAGAGATCACTGGAAAAAAGGAAAATGAATGGTTGAAACAACCAAATGCCGAGAATCATGGGAAAGAGGCACACAAGATAAATGAAAAGGTATTTATGATGAAATATGAAGAGGCCTCCAAAGAAGGATAAGATCACAAGAGAAATGAAAAGGAAACTATGATCGAATTTTTAGAGGCTGCCAAAGAAGGATGGAAACACTAGATTTTGAGGGAATCCAAGGTGATCAAGAAAAAATAAGTGAGCGAGATCACAAGAAGGAAAGCTATAAAACCTGAAGGGGAGATGGCAGAAAAAAGAAGAATATTGGGATTCTATGACGAAATGTTTTGTTTATTGAAGACTTCCTTGCTCTTTATGATCTCTCTCTCTAAATTCTATTATATAACCTGATCCAATAGCGATTAATGTTCTTTATTGTGATGAACAGCATGTCATGATGTAATGATCTAGCCGTTAATGGCATTAGAAAATAAAAAGATAAGAAATATTTTCTTTATGTTGATAATTACGTGTGATATTCTTATGTTCAACTTTCTTGCGTTCTTCTTTTATCTTAGTTCATCAAGAAATTATGAAAACAATAGAATAGAGATCAAAGACACTAGATGTAGGGCGACAACCAGGGAAAAACACTTTCTAGGGGAAAACCCATTCAACAACTCTTATTTAATAGTTTCACATGATAATCGAAGACTCTTGACCTATACACAAACCTCCTCCACAACAATTCAACCCTTTCTTCCTTCTAAAGGTAATAACGCTTTTAGCAATAACTTCAACCTAGTAGAAACAACTTGCAGCAACAACCAAACTTTGATTTAGCAAAATTTCGACCCAGTAGTAGCTCAACAAAATCTTCAACCCAAAGATTAGCCCAACAAAAACTTTGACCCAACAGCTAGACCAGCAAAAATTTTGACCCAGCAAAAACTTTTTCCTTCCAGCAAATAACCCAATAAATCCAAATGAGTGAGAGAGAGACAAACCTTGAAACTTTGATCTTCCTTCTTCCAATGACTTTCCTCCTCCTTCTGCAACTTCATACTTTTTCTGCTCTTCCTTTTAGATATCGAACACGTGAGTGTGAGTGTCCTCCGAACAAATTGAATTGATCCAATACATATGCTTCCGGTGAGGTTGAATTATCTTGTTTGAGGTTGACTTAATCTCCTTGAGGCTGATTTGTTGTGGAGGTGACAAATACCTTATCTGACATAATAGATATTTTTACATGATTCAAAATCCCAAGGGTCTCTTTAAATGGGCAATGACTCTAATGACTTACTATAAATCCTATAAGTCCTCAATGGGGACTTTGACTTAAAACAAGATGACCCAACCATGAAACCCTTGCTTTAAGAAATCATAATAATAATAAATTATTTTTATTTCTTTTTGTAAATATATTTCATTATGACTCAAATACAATTTATGAAGAACGAACCTAGTTACATTCTTCAACATTCCCTCTTAAATAGGGAGCTATTCATACATACATATACAAGTACATGCAATATCTCAAAATGCATGAACCATCAATAGTTTAGGAACTTACGGTACCACAAACTAGATTCCTGACTAGAGAAATATATCTAGGTGGGACTATGATGGACTAATGCTTTCAACCTTTCTAGGTACCATTAGGCTTACTTTCTAACCATCACCTTAGGGAACTAGGTGTGTAATGCACGGTCTGAGCTCTATGACCAACACCTTAGAAAATGTATTCTAGGATATGTGTAGATATCAACCTTAGCAAAGGTATTCCTCGTCATCTTCTTATAAAACATGAAAACATTTAGTGGACATGGGTGTTAGGGTATCAGAACACAACTTTCATATGCCAGACATGTTTCTAGATAGGACATTTGCATAATTATTTTACACAAGAAATAAATGCGCCAAAAATAAAAAGAGGTAATATCTTAAGCAAAGGGGATGGAAATTCCCTAACAATTTAGAAGATGAAAAAGAAGACCTCAAGGAAACTCATCCAAATTTTGAAGTATAGTCTCAACATGGAAGTTAGTTAAATGGTGGTGAAGGTGATAGGTCTGGATCAGTGGATGTTACCCAAAATAATACTGAATCAACATATATCATATTACCATAAAAATAGAAAGTGGAATTTACCAATGGAAAAAGATTCAGGAGGCATAAAAACATCTCTTGTATCTCAAAGCTCAGGCTTAGAAAAATATATCCCACTATAGACAAATGGTAATCAAATAGAAATAGTAAAAAATTCCAATCATTGTGTTTGGTGAAAGGCAGGGGGAAAGAAAGGAAAGAAGGGGACTTATGTACAACTATTTTATTACACCTGTGCAAAGCTTGTAACTGGATATCAAACTAGCAACCACAGATGTGCAGAGAGTTTTGCACAAGCATGTAGAATGGGTGTATTCATATTTATTTTTGCAATGAATGAAGAATATTGCTTCTGCTTTTGGCATTATTCATTAGGGGATTTTGGAGGTCTAAAATGGGCATCCTACATAAATTATAAAATATTAGTGGAAATAATAAAATAAGATTAGATTACATCATCAAATTTTAGAGGGAAAAAATAAAAAAATAAAAAAACTATTTTTTCAACTTGTAATTTCAACTTATCTCCCTATGGGTTTACTCAAATTTCGAGAGGAAACACTCGTTGGATGAAGAATTTGATTCCTCATCTAAGGAGTAACCATGATGCATACTTTCTATGGACCTGCTACATGAAAAATGAGAAATACATGAAAAACGTGATTACAACATGTTTTTTCATGTATTTCTCATTTTTCATGTAGAAGGATCCATCGAAAGTATGCAACATGAGTACTACTTGGATGAGGAATTAAATTTTAAATCCAATGAGTACTCCCACTCAAAATTTGAGTAAAACCTTAGGGAGATAAGTTTAAAATATGAGTTGAAAAAGTAGTTTTATTATTTTATTATTTTTAATCTTTTTACTTTTTTGCTCAAAAAATGGTGAATCATCCCCCATGGTTGACATTATCATCTTTAATCATATTGGTTCTTATAAAGTTTATTTTGATTGTACATTTTTCTTAGGAGGCTCTTTTGTGACCTCAAAATTCCCCTAATGGCCGATAACAACACTTTTTCCACTTTTTCTTCAAACCATTATTAAATAAATAAATTGCGTTTAATGTTGTATTTGTAT
Organism: Pinus taeda; assembly: GCA_000404065.3. Classification (NCBI taxonomy): domain Eukaryota; kingdom Viridiplantae; phylum Streptophyta; class Pinopsida; order Pinales; family Pinaceae; genus Pinus; species Pinus taeda. The sequence goes on from APFE030960505.1 coordinate 33,984, forward strand.
GTTAATTGAAGTTTCATGCATCTCCACACATTGGTTTGTGCAGAGATGCAAGGTAATGTAAGCCTTCACAAAAAATTATTCTCTTCAAACACGTGTCTTCACTTTTTTGACCTATATGTGATCTTGCCTTATCATTTCGATGATGCTCTCAATCACTTTCATGTGGATTTTCAAGTTATTAATTAATTTAAGGGTATATGCATGGATTTGGGTTACACTTTTGCTGCAAGCGAGTGTGCCTTGTGGGTAAAAAAAAAACAACTTGATCAAGCTTTTTTAAGCACTCGGTCAAATAATATCTAAGCTCTCGAATGAGTTATTTGAGGCCTGAAAGATTTCTCAATCGAGCATTAAAACAAATTCTAGATCAAGATCCTATGTAACCCAAGGATAGGGGCTCAATGGAGCCATTTTTTTGCAATTCCCTACAAATACATCTTGGGAATGAAAGTAAAAAGGGTGGCTCAATCGAGCCTTAAAACACGATCATCTTGGGAATGAAAGTAAAAAGGGTGGCTCAATCGAGCCTTAAAACACGATCAAGTTATGGGATTGATCCAACTTAAAGCTCAATAGAACCATTTCTTAGCCATGTTAAGGGCTTGATTGGGGGTTTCTTAAACCCTCGATCGAGCTATTTGATCTTTTACCAACATTTTGTAGCCTACCAGACTTAGGGCAGAATTTGTCCTTAAGTGGCAAAGTTGATCATTTTTGATTCGTGAAAGAATCCTCTATCCAATAGCATATGAGTTTGACACTTTCGAATTCATATGGTATTTTTCATGTAATTTTTTTTAAACATAATCCTTGAATTCTTGGTAGAAATTTGATAGAAATTACAACTTCTCAAGATTTCACACTAAAAAAAAAAGAGAGACACAATTCTACTGATCTGTGGAATGACAATCACAATTTACAACAACATGCATAGACATGCAATAAGAAAAATCATAAATACACAGTGATTTGTAGGGGAACCCAACTAGAAGAAACCCCTCAAGCCTTTTTGCATTAATCAATTGAATAGAGAAACTATTACAACTACTAGCTCCAACTCTAAGTTCAAAGTACAAAAGAATAATTGTTCTCTATGCTCAATGAAAAACTCTGGCCAACACTTAGCCAATTACTTTCCCACCAAGCCTCCTATTTCCTTGTGAAAATCCTAAGGAAAATTTAGCTCCTCAACAATAGGGAAACCCCTATTTCCTTGTGCAATTCCAAAGTATTGATCAAATGCTTGCCTGCAAAATTTTGTAGACTCCACTAGTATACAAATAATTTTACATTAGCCTTAATTCCTCCACTCCAGATGAGGAATTTGAATTCCATACATGAATGAGATATTTTGGGTTGCTTGATCAGTTAACTAATAGATCTCTGAGTTAGATTGTTGTCTCACTGCACAACTGACCTTCAACTAACTCTATCAATAATTATAGGTTAGTTAACTATATAGATCTCGAAATAACTGAAATGGATTACTAAAATTTTGCAATCACACATGCATAATTGAAATCCAAGTCCTCTAACTCAAATTTACTGAGCTAACTGAGTGACAAGATCCATGTCACACTAGTTAACTTCCTCCGAGTTAGATCTTATACTTTTGTGATCCATATGGTTGAAAAATAATGTCTTTTGGATTAATCACATCATTAGGATTTGGTCGACATTTCGAACCAACTAATGTGGTTCATCCTCAGGACATAGGTGAAAAAACCAGTCGATCTTAAGGAATAAATAGCAATGATGCATTAGGGTTAGGAAATAGTCGTTATAAAATTAGTTATAAAAATATAAAAAATATTAGTTATAAATTAGTAACTTTTTATATTATTTATATATATAATAAATAATAAAATAAATAACCATGAGTTTTAAAGTAATAAAAAAAGTATGTAATAAAAATGTATGAGAAAAATAGAATTTAGAATAATATGCTGACAAATAAAATTAATTAAAATATATTAGAAAATTATAAACTTAAATAAGGATGGATATAAATCATATGTAAGGAATTCAAATAATTTAAAATTAGAGGTCCTATATTTATATTAATTTGGAAAAAATCCATTGGTGAATAACTTACTAAATTAATTAATTAATGAAAAAAAGGGAAGAAACAAGGGGTTAGAATTAAGAAGACAGGGCTGGAATCCAACTCTTACTTAATTTCCAACCATCATCCCCATTGAGATTGATAGCATGCTTCTGAATCTCAATTTCATCTCTAAGCTTCCTATGGTGGAAGTGATCAACCCTAGCAATGACTTTGGAATCTTCGATGCAAATATGGTGCTTAGATTTCTCTGCATGTTCAGCTAGAGTTGATGAGTGGGAATGTTCATGCCTAATGCATGATGCATGCTCTCGGATTCTCTGGTTAATGGAGAAACCAATTTCCCCGTTGTAGGAAACCCCACATGAACAAGGGATCAAGTAAACCCCTTTCATGTCTGTGGGGTCTACAAGGTCCTTAACAAATCTCAGATAATTTCCAATGGTATTGAGAGGTTTGAATGAATCTTAAACTTTATTCTTTTTAAGGATATGGGCAATCTTGTCTGTGGTCCCTAAATGGAAGATGAACACTAAAGGTGGGATCCATCCAGATAGTCTTAACTCTAGACTCTTTGTGGGCCCTTTGAAAGGCCTTAAGGCCTTGAGTTCTGCTATACCCATTATTCTCATATACCTCAAGAATATGAGACTTCTCTTGCTCCAAGTGGTTCTCATCCAAAATTCTCAAAGCCCGGGTTGCATGAGTGCTAAGAACTCCAATTTTTTGCGTAGGAAAATGATGAGAATGACCATGAATATATTGTTCCGTGTGATTTTTTTACGAAAAACTTGGTGAGAAAGGGAAGCATCATTCATCCTCGAGAGGAGGATGTTATTTGTCAGGATACTATTCTAAATTCTATTTTTCTCATACATTTTTATTACATACTTTTGTTTTATTACTCTAAAAGCTCATGGTTATTTATTTTAATTATTTATTATATATATAATAATAATATAAAACATTACTAATTTATAACTAATTTATAACTAAATATTTTTTTATTAATTTTAAAACTAATTTAATAATGACTAAATCTTAAAGACTATTTCTAGACCCGGATGCATCCTTGTTATTTATTCCTTAAGATCGACTAATTTTTTCACCTTTGTCGTGAGGATGAACCACATTTATTGGTTCGAAACATCGACCAAATCCTCATGATTTGATTAATCAAAAAGACATTATTGTTCCTCCAACCTGTCGTGCTAATGTGGAAATTCGATTTACTTAATTTGACTAAGGCTAAAGTCAAATTGATCCTTTCTTGCTACAATTTCTAACAATTTGTTGGACAGTTTCAACAAAGGATGAATAAAAATTTATAACATAAATTATATACAATTTTTTTTTTTTTGAAAAAATGTCACTGCCTTCATTTAGGAATCATCTTCAAAAGGGTATTCTTCGTTTTTCAATTTATTTAAACAATAGATTAAAATCTTAAGCGATCATGTGTTTGCAAAATGCAATTAAAGTATTACTTCGCCAACTTGGAAAAGTAATAAAAAATATATTTTTTCATAAAAAAAAAATTAATATGGAAAACTTAGTTCTTTCCGCATAGATCATGCTTGCACATCTTAAAAGATGTGTGTATGTTTGTGTAGCATAACTTAGTCTAAAATGTGTAATTTTTAACACACACACACACACACACACACACACACACACACATATATATATATAGAAAATTGATAGAGTTTATGACCCTAATTGTTTTTGCAAAAAATAACATTATGACTCATTGTAGTGGCTGCAACACCTTCCAAAATTTTGGCCTACATCCAATTTTGGAGCCTTCCTTGGTTTTTCCTTGATGATTTCAAACACTCGGGCTCATCCCATGAGCTCATATGGAGTCTTTACACCCTCTTTTCTTGACCGTTCATCGGTCGTCTTTTAACATGTTGGTTGAAATGTCATGCTTGCAGTCTTGTTCTGGCTATTTTCAAGGTTTGCATTCATGTGTACAAGTTGTGTCACTATATAATCATTTGTCGCACTCACACATGAATTTGTATGAAATGTCGTGCAAGTGTTGTCACGGTCGTTTAACGATCTATCTCAAGTGTCGCACATGTCACTTGCACCTGTTAGTTAGTCACACTGAGCATGTTGTCTGGTTGGTTTGAGGTGTCTTGTTATTGAGTCATGTTGAGTGTGTGTTCGCAAGGTTTTGTATACACGAGTTCACTCACTCACACACTTAACCATTGTGCCAAAGAACTATTGACCGGGGCACCCTCCATCTGTCAGACCTCCACTAAGTTGCGTTGAGTAGTCTCAACCCTTAGTGACCAAGCACTATTTCCCAAAAAAGCACAGATATTGAGGTTGCCTCCCAGGCAATCTACACTATGCAATCATGGAATCAACCTTGCTGACTTTCACCCAAAACAACGCAAAATTTTCCCAGAAACTATCTCAATATGCGCTTCCTACAAGCCTATCCATCAAGCCTCGCACTGGTCAACCAGAGAATTTGACTGGGCAGTGACCCTGAGATTCACTCATCCCAAAAATTGCAAAAAGTTTGTCAGCCTACCTACCTGCATTGAATGAAGAAATAGCACAAAATAGAGGGACAGACACTTGTTTCTGGTCACTGCACTGGCTCTAGAAATGGCGCAGTTTTGTCAAGAAATCCCCCTGCCAGCCGGCCTGCCACTCCTCCTGAAAATTGCATAGTTTTCTTGGACTGTCCACCAGCTACCTGACACCCCACTCAGCCAAGAAACTGCACAGACATGTCCTGCATGACTGCCTCCCAGATCTGCGCAATTTTGGCCAGCAAGCTCACGCAGCCCACTCTCGGCCTCCTCTAAAATCCTACGTAGTTTTCACTACCAGTGCCTCCTGCTGCCAGCACTGCCTTCCCTGAAAAAATTGCACAGTTCTTCCTCCCAACTGAGCCAGATCCTACAGATGTTGCTGCTTTCCTGGACTGCTCAACCCAGCCTCTCAATGACCTCTGCGCAGTTTTTCCTGATAGTTCTTGGAGCCTTGCATCGCGGCCTAAAATATGTTATGCGCAGTTTTAGAAGCCTTGTCCACTCTCCTGGTCACCTCCACTTGAAAGTGAAAGATGATGCATCATGGTAGACTAGGGGATTTCTGGATTTGATGTCATCTCATCATGAGTGATTGTAGATACAGGTTCACGGATGAGACATCGCGCGAGGACTAATGGGATGAACAAGGCACCCATGCTAGGAGACTTGTTTGCAAACAGATCAACACATGAAGCATGCCAAGTACCAGTGAAGGGGATACAAGCACACGCAACATCAAGTGAATCCCAAGACCATCGAAGACTCTTCACACCTTTTCATGCGGAGGTGAAGCTATGATACACCAAGAGCACACTCATCATTCAGCAACACTACATCTCGACATGGACACCACCTTCAGCATGAACATACCAGCACTATCATGTTGATTCATGTCATCAGTCGCCTCGGCCACATCACTACTATGGGACATACTGTTGTAATCAATGTAATGTAATGTGGAAGTCCAAGAGACCTACATACGAAGTTGAAGAGTCACATCAGTTGAAGAGTCATGTAAGTCAAACAGTCATGAGGGAAGTCGAAGAGTCACAAGGGTCAAGTTCACCCTTGGCTATATATGCCCCTCATTTGTGCATGCAAAAGACTTTTTCACCTTGGCTCCTCCCACATAGCCTTGAGAGTCTGTAGTCTTTTCTTTGAGGAGCAAGCAGTGGCTCCAAAGCCCTGCTATTGGGGTTAGTGATGTATGGTGTATGGATGTATCTTGGAACTTTCACTTAATTCAGAAGCCTGTTAACAGGCCAGCACGTTTTCACACATGTATTGTATTCATTTATAAGACTATTATTTGGGTGCTTGTAATGCATGTTACTTTAACCTATACTAATATAGTTGAATTATTTCAGTTGTTTTAGTGCGTATTCTATTGGAAATGTGTTGTATCAGTTGCTAACATTGTCTTGCCCGATTGGACTACTCCATCGGACACTCAACAAATTCATCCTTGTAAACTTGTTATAACGGACATCACACTCATGTGGACTATTCCGCTGGGTGTTTTACATGCTATCTTTTCACTTTGTGTTTGTGACTGTCGCATTCGTGTGGAATACTCCGCCAAAATCTGTGCATGTCCTGATGTGTTGTGCGTCTCTAAATAAAATGGGACTATTCCCTTTCAACTTGAGACTCACTCTCACCCTCTTCCTATGCAGTGAAAGAACATAGACACAAGTTACACCAAGCACTCACCAAGCACACAAACCTCATTGTTTGAAGACTAAGTATACCACTCTCATGTTCTGATAAGCAAGAACTAAGGCATATCTTTAAGATAATGGAAACCGGGTCATCATACTAGATGGGACTCCTACACGAAACAGTGTGAGGTCTAGTTGGGACTTCATACCGGCAAGATCCCCTGAATGTTGGTGGGTCTAGCACCATCAACATTTTTGGTGCTAGAAGGAGGGTCGCTAGTTGTTTATGGCTGAATGTCCTCTCACCCCCACTCATCAATCATCTGGTCAACGCATTAACTCACACTCCCTCTCACCTACGAAAAACTCTAAATTTTTTTACTCCTCACCTCCTATACGTGAACACAAAATTTTGTATCAACACCTATGCTCTATTCGTTCCATCCCCCAATAGTTTTTCAAAGTAGTTAGACTAATCCCAAGAATACAATATCTTCCATATGCATCAAAGAAGCCAAATACCACTCCCATAGGATTTGTTGGCTCATCAGTGGAAGAAGCAATTATTTCCACTCTCGAAGGTTTGGCATAAGCGGTTGAGAACGTAGAGGAACCTCTAGTCTTCCGACAAGGAGAACAGGACACTCTCATGATCTTGGGCTCAGGCTCAGGTATAGGAGACAAAAGGGAAGGTAGCAGAGGAAGTGGAGGCGAAGACAAACCAATAGAAACAGAGGTGGAACCCTAAAATTTTGAAGAAGAGGAGAAAGATGAAGAAGAAGAAGACATGGCTAACCAAAGCCTGGAATGGATTACTCAGGGACCATTGACTCTCTTGGGTGCCTTGTATAGGATTCCAAATAGTTCAGAGAGGATGTTGACAAAGAATGACCCTGACAGAACTGTGAAGGCAGAAGACCACTTAGACAAATTATACCTACAATTGCATACACTTGAGGTATGGTATGACGACGTTGCATGTAGATTATTTCTGTGTACCATGGATGGCTGAGCAACAGTTTGGTATCACAACCTTCCTGTCAACTCCATCCAGAATTGGGGTATGTTCAAATGCATGTTTTTGGAAAAATTATTGATGACAAGATCCCTGCCATGTTGCTAAAAGAGTTGAGTAGTCTCAAGATGGAGTCAAAAGAGAAAGTGAAAGACTTCAATCAAATGTTTTTATGCATCTTGAGACAAAAAAACATCATAAATCCATCACTATCAACTATTACATGTCTCCACTGTGAACCAGTATTGTGCAGTTCATCAAGTGGGCTGTAAAGCCAACGTTACTTGAAAATTGGGAAGAGGTGATTGTTGTGGAAAAGGACCTACACCCGATTGGAGTCATCAAGGATGAAAAACTAGCAAAAGACTCCAAATATGCGAGAAGGAAGCCCCAGGCTGCTCCGAGTAAGGGGAAAGAAAAGGAAGAAAGTGACATTTAAACCCTTACCTGTATTGTCAAGAACTTGACAATGAAGGTATCTGAGCTAAATCAATGAACGATCAATACATCTTCTAGCAGCCAACCTCCTAGAAAACAGAAGAGGAGCATGTAATCAGGCAGCGACAACTTCCCGTCGAAAACTATGCAAAGCTCTAGCTCAATGTTCCAGATGGAAATGCGCGTGAACTCCAAGTTTTTCGCATTCCATGAGGACTACCACTTGGAAGGAACTTGCCTGGAATGGAAACAAGTTGTGGATTCGGTGTGCAACAGTTTGAAAAATGTGGTAAACAATGTGTAGTGTAGTGTCAACTGGAAGACAAAGATGATGAAGAAGATGTTGCATATGATGAGGCACCAGGTACTGGGCAGGTGATCCACATGTATCAATTCTCGCATGCAACACAAAAAATGAACATTGAGAAGAAACCCCCAAAACAAAATGGTCGATACAATCTCAGAATTCAAGGGGATCCCCCTACTATTGGGGAGATGCAATAAAAGCTTGAACTTTTGAGGAAGGTTGATCCACCAACCATCCCAAAGCAGAGAGCACAAAGCAAGCTCGGGAAGATAGCTACAAATAAGAGTATGTCCATGAGCAGTAAACTTTAGAACACTCTGCTAGATAGTACAAACACAAGTCTAACCTTGGACACCTCGATGAGTTTACCTACTCTTGACTACAATATTGTGGAAGATATGAAGAAAACTCGTGCAAAAATATCTTTGTTCAAGTTAGCTAACCTCAAGGGTCAGTGAGATATTTTGTTGCACGCATTGGAGAAAACGTCAACAAGCAACATAGCCTCTACTAGCAAGGGAGCAAGCACATCTCTCGGTTCACTCACAACTGTGTTCAACACACTCTGGATGGAAGAAGAAAACTCAATTTGCCCTCCATTCTTTCTCTCTTTTGAATCTGTTTGGTTGACCGTGGCACATTAGCTAACGTCATGCCACTCTCCATTCCCAAGCGAATCAATTCGAAATGGAGCAAGAAATCTGTGCAGATCATCCAACTAGATCGAACATGCATACCAACCATTGGTGAACTTCATGATGTGATCATCCGATTATCTCATGATGGCCGAGTTCACCAATGCATCAACATTGTCATTGTGGATATATCAGAAATAGATGGCTTATTTCTTAGCAGATACTGGTCCAGCAAGTTGAATGGATACTTTGCCACAGACTACTCACACTTATGGCTTCTGTACCAGGGAAAAAGCAATCAAATCTGGGTGTTATCCGAGAGATACATGAAACATAATGTCACTCCCATCAATGGTGAGAATGAATTGTTGTCTTTCACGTAGCTCATGTTCAGAAACTACCTCTTGGAAACACAATTGGGGTGTTATCGCACACAACTAGCTCCAACCCCACTAGACACACAGTTGGGCCTCCTTCCTTACCCAACTGATGGGAATGAAACATGTATAATACATTGTAACACTAGTAGCATTAGCAGTAGTAGTACTAGCACATCGAGCAATCCATGTATAGACGAATTGTGAACCATTTATTTTGATGGATCAAAGGCACATGATGGCTATGGAGCCGGGTGTGTCTTGATAGACCCAAGGCACAGGAAACACTTGATCTCAAGCCACTTGGAATTCGAGTGCATGAACAAAACTATTGAATATGAAGCACTCATATTGGGCTTGTACAAAGTCATTAGCCTCAATATTGCTACACTCAAAGTGATAGGTGATTCAAAAATCATGGTACGGTAGATACATAACAACATACATTATTTTTCACCTCATCTAAAAATTTATCAACAAGAGGTATGGCAAATGATCTCTAACTTCCAAGATTTCAATATCATTTTTGTGCCAAGAATGCGTAATGCAGCTGTCGATGTCTTGGCTAACACAACTGCTAGGATGACACTGCTTAGGGATAGGTTTACTGTTGAAATTTTGTATAAGCCTTCTATCCGTGATAACATAACTAATATATGTGTATTTTACGATGATCAAAAAATGCTATACTTCATGGCCAATGAAGATGTCTTCAAGGATGCAGCAATTGACGAAGATAAGCACGATCAGTCCTGCAAACCATAGCTAATGACAAGAAATGAAACCTAATACCCAAGGGTGTGGTATCTCTCAAAATGTTCTATGACTTGCAGAACTACTTTCAAGGGCCAAGGAACACAAAAACCCACAGTTCCACAATGACGCATGAACATATCAACTTGGGAATGGAACAAGATCTGAAGTTTGCAAATCTTAGTACGTGTTGTACACCGCAAGAGCGGCAAGCATTTGTCCACTTGTTCAAATAGTAACAATATGTGTTTGTGTGGACATATGATGATCTAAAAACATACGACACACGAATAATCCAACATGTGATTTCGATCAAAGAAGGGGCCAAGCCATTTCAACAAAAGCTGAGAAAAGTACATCTGTCACTTCAACCCCTCATACAGAAAGAACTGACTAAGTTGTTGGATGCAGGGATCATTTACAAAGTTCTTCATTCTACATGGGTTTCTAAGTTAGTTCCTGTACGTAAGAAGTCAGGGGATATCCGCTTATGTGTTGATTTTTGAAACTTGAATCACGCCTCGGACAGAGACAACTATCCCATGCCGTCGATGAAACATATTTTACAGACAATATCTAGAGTAGAAATGGTTTCCTTTCTCAATGGATTTTTGGGATAAAACCGGGTTCTAGTAGTAGAACCTGATAGACTAAAAATTACCTTTTGTACCAAGTATTGCACGTTCTCCTATCGGAGAATGCCATTTGGGCTTGTGAACACAGGCGCAACTTTTCAATGCACCATGGACATCACTTTCTGTGGACTTATCAAATAGAGCATAGTGATGTACCTTGATGACGTGATTGTCTTTTCCAGAAAATGGTCAGACCACATATGCCATTTGAAGAAGATATTCGAGCGATGCCGAAAATACAGGATATGTTTGAATCCCAAGAAAAGTGTATTTGCAGTGTCCGAGGGGAACCTCCTTGGGCACATCATTACCAGAAGTGGGATCAAGGTTGATCCAAATCGAGTTTGGATGATCACACATATTCCTCACCCAGCTAATAAGAAATTCATGCAGTCCTTCTTGGGAAAGATAAAGTTCCTCCAGAACTTCATCTCAGATTATGCACAGATAGTGAAACCTATGCAAGACATGATCAAGAAGGATGCAATCTACAATTGGGGTAACAATGAAAAGAATACATTCACTCATATCAAGCAGGTTATAGCAAATGTGCCTTCACTTCACAACCTAGACTTTAATAAGGATTTCTTGATATACGCCTTTGCCTCTGACAATTCACTTGCTGGAGTACTCACTTAGAAGGATGACCTGAACGAAAAACGTCCCATCTCCTTCATGAGTGCAAGCATGCACGGACCCGAACTCAACTACCCCTCTATCGAAAAACAATAATATGCATTATACAAGGTGGTGAAACACTTCAGACCCTACTTGTTAAAGAACCATTGCATAGTCTTTATGCCAAACCCAATAGTCTATTCTCTTCTTGTACATAAAGAGTTGGGTGAAAGAGGTGCAAACTGGATAATAATATTGCAAGAGTATGATCTTGACATCAAGCCAATTCACATTGTCAAGGGTCATGGCCTCCACAGACTTGCAGCCAAAGTAATCTATGCAAAGTAGGAAGAAGAAGATCTCATTGGTTGGGAACAAGAAATCGAGATGTACGATGTAGAGCAAGCACCACCCACTTCATACAGAAACTCTTGGTATGAAGATGTGTGCTAGTACCTTGAGCATGGTACCATATCCTCTCATTTCTCCATGAGACAAAAGAGGGCAATTCACCTCAAATATTTACCTTATCAATTGGTGCACGAAGTTTTGTATAGAAAGCACAACGACGGAGGGACATGATTTAGAGAAGGTCTTGCATTATTTGCATGGCAAATGAGTCAGGGGCCAGTTTGTGGGAAATACCATTGCACACAAAGTCATACGAGCAGGTTTATACTGGACAACATTATTCAAGGATGTACATGCCTATGCCTACAAGTGCCTCGTCTATCAGTGATGTGCCAACAGAACACGAAGGTCAGCAGACCTGCTACACCTTGTTGACTGAACCATTTCAACAGTGGGGCCTGGACATCATTGGGGAAATATTCCCATATTTGTCAAAATAACACCACTACATCCTGACAGCTACATATTATTTCATGCTGTGGACATAAGTAGTTCCGCTTAAGCAATTGAATGACCAGGTAGCAATCAGCTTCCTCCAAAAAAACATCATCTCATGATTTGGCATTCAGGTATCACTGATTTTGAAAATGCATCTTAATTTTTGTCTCTAATGCTTTATGATTTTGAATTGCAATATGGTATCGTTCTTAAACACTCAGCTAACTACTACCCACAAGGAAATGGTCTCCCTAAAGCTACAAATAAGAACCTTATTTGCATTATCAAGAAGACCATTTACTCTGAGTAGCGTAACTGGCACTTTTCTTTGATGAATGCTTTATGGGCTGACCGTGTAACACCCAAACCCTCTCTGAGCACTTTTCCATGCTTCCTAGTTTATGGGAAAGAAGCCATCATTCTGCCAAACATCTACTTGCCTGTGCTCCAATTGTCCCAAGAATCCCAAGGCAAGCATTGTCTGCTAGTTCAACATAGGATGGATACACTTCACAAGTTGTAGGAAGAAAGGATGAAAGCGAAAGAAAAATTCAGACTCCACCAAAACTGTATCAAGAGATGGTTCGACAAGAAGTCTACATGGAATACTAACTTCGATGTGGGTGACTTAGACTTGAAATGGGATAAGCCCTATGAAGAAAAAGGAAAACATATGAAGTTCTAATCCCTATGGATTGGTCCATACATTGTCTAGGAGAATATTGGCCCACACACGTACCATCTGCAATCACTTGATGAGAGGATTGAAAACCTTCTTGTCAATGACCAAGACTTAAAGCACTACTTTCAATAAGTCAGGTTTGTGCCTGCACCATGTACATAATCTGTTTACTGCTTGTTGTCTTTTCTATTTGCTTTGCTATTTTTTCTTTGCTTTGTTTTGTTTGCTTAATAGCATGCTATTTTTTGTTTTGTCAATAAGTGCTACCCTCTACTAAGTTCTGACTTTTGAATGAGTATGTGGCTAAGATCCAAAGAATCTTGTGACACTACAACACTTGTTCAGCCCTATGTATGTCTTCTCTATGCTTGGTTATAACATTTGGCTGATGAACTCTCGACTAAAAATATGAGCCGTATGTAAGGGGATCTTTGGTCCAACCATGAACTTGTGTCCACACTGGGAAAATCCATTCCTATACTTAGTCTTCTGCTCTGTGTGTTCAAGTTCATCCAAATAGTAGAAATAGAGAAGGTGAAAATCTAAATGAGAAAACCTAAATTAGAGGTCTTACATGCTTCTCTGAAGGAACAACCTCTTTTGCTCTCAATAAGTCGGGATCCCTCTTCCGACCCAAAAATAAATAAGTGCCTATGCACAGTCCTGTTTTAAAAAACACAAAGGCAAAAGAAGAGAAAGGATTCTTGCACAAAGAGGTGAAGCATGCAGCTCCACCAGGGTAGTGACCAAGCTCACTAGAAGTGAAGCACTGCATGTGTTCTTGTGTGAATCCATTGAGGTATTGTCCAGGCTTGCTGGCAGCAGAGCAACATCAGAGATGAAAACTTATGCTGTGATAATTTTAAACTCGCAAGCCAAACTACCCTTCCCAATTTCAAAACACTATGATCAGGCTGAAACTTGTTGTGTGTTCAACTAAGTTGGAAAAAGTTGAACCATGTTTGTCCATGGGGTAAGTGGGGTAACAAAATTAACCCACACAATGATTCAATACTCCTTCATAGACCAAGGCCCTGTGTTGTCAATAGACCGAAACAGAGAAGATGGTATTCAACCAGTGTGTCACCAAGTGTTGTAGTGGCAGCAACACCCTACAATTTTTTGGCCTACATCCAATTTTGGAGCCTTCCTTGGTTTTTCCTTGATGATTGCAAACACTTGGTCTCGTCCCATGAGTTCACGTCGAGTCTTTAAACCCTCTTTTCTTGGCCGTTCACCGGTCATCTTTTAACATGTTGGTTGCAATGTCATGGTTGCAATCTTGTTCTGGCTATGTTGAAGGTCTGTCTTCATGTGTACGAGTTTTGTTCGCTATGTAAGCATTTGTCGCAGTCACACAAGAAGCTATATGTCATGCAAGTGTCATCACAATCATTCAATGATCTATCTCAATCGTCTCACTTGTCATTCACACCCATTAGTCAGTCACACTGAGCATGTTGTTTGGTTTGTTTGAGGTGTCTTATCCTTGAGTCATGTTGAGTGTGTGTTCACAAGGTCATGTAGACATGAGTTCAATCGCTCACACACTTAACCATGTTTCCAAAGATCTATTGATTGGACCACCCTCCATTAGCCAGACCTTCACTAAGCTACACTGCACAGTCTCAACCCTCAGTGACTAAGTGTTGTTGCCCAGAATTGCGCAGAGCTTGAGGCTGCCTCCCAAGCAGTCTACATTGCACAATCCTGGAATCAACATGGCTGACTGTCACCCAGAAAAATGCAGAAGTTGCCCAAGAAGCTATATCAATCTGTGCTTCTCAGAAGCCTATATATCAAGCCTCTTGTTGGTCAACCAAAGAATTTGACTTGGAAGTGACCCCAGGCTTCACTCCCAAAAATTGTGCAGAAGTTATCATCTTGCTCGCCTGCACTAACTGAAGAAATTGTACAGAAAAGAGGGATAGGCACCGGCTGCCTGTCACTGCACTGTCTTTGGAAATTGTACAATTTTGTTAGGGAGTCCCCATGTCGGCCGGCCTGCCACTCCTTCTCAAAATTTCATAGTTTTCTTGGACTATCCACTAGCTTCCTGACACCCCGCTTAGCCCGAAAACTATGCAGACATGTCCTGCATGAATACCTCCCAGATTTGCATTGTTTTTTCCAGCAAGCTTCCTGCATCTTGCTCTTAGCCTCCTCTAAAAATCTACATAGTTTTGACTGCAAGTTCCTCCTACTACCCGCACTGCCTTCCTCGAAAAAATTATGTAGTTCTGCCTCCCAACTGAGCTAGATTCCGCAGATGTCACTCCTTTCCCAGATTGCTCAACCCAACCTCTCAATGACCTCTGCACAGTTTTCCCGATAGTGTCCTGAAGCCTCACATCCCAACATGATATATGCTCTTCGTAGTTTCAAAAGCCTTGTCCTCTCTCCTGGTCACCTCCACTCAAAAGTGAAATATGATGCATTATGGTAGACTAGGGGATTTCTGGATTTGATGTCGTCTCGTCATGAGTGATTGCAGATACAAGTACATGGATGAGACATGGCCCGATGATGAATGGGATGAACAAGGAGCACATGCTAGGAGACTTGTTTGCGAATGGATGAACACATGAAGCATGCCAAGTACCAGCGAAGGGGATACATGCACATGCAACATCAAGCGAACTCCAAGACCATCGAAGGATCCAAACACCTTTTCATGCAGAGGTGAAGCTATGATACACTAAGAGCACACTCAACATTCATCAACACTGCAACTCGACATGGACACCACCATCAACATTAACAAACCAGCATTGTCATGTCAAGTCATGTCATGAGTCGTCTCAGCCACATCACTATTGTGGGCCATATTGTTGTTATCAATGTAATGTAGCATGGAAGTCCAAGAGACCCACATATGAAGTTGAAGCTTCATGTCAGTTGAAGAGTCATGTAAGTCAAACATTCATGAGGAAATTCAAAGAGTAACAAGGCTCCAGCTCACCCTTGGCTAAATATACCCCTCATTTGTACTTGCAAAATACTTTTTCAACTTGGCTCCTCCCACATAGCCTTGAGAGTCTGTAGTCTTTTCTTTGAGGAGCAAGCAATGGCTCCAACGCCCCACTATTGGGGTTAGTGATGTATGTTGTACGAATGTGTCTTGGAATTTTCGCTTAATTCAGAAGTCCGTTAACATGCTAGCACATTTTCACACGTGTATTGTATTCGTTTGTAACATTATTCTTTGGATGCTTGTAATGCATGTTTCTTTAACCTGTACTAAGATAGTTGAACTATTTTGGTTGTTTTAGTGCATATGCTATTAGAAATGTGTTGTATCAGTTGTTAACGTTGTCTCGCCCAAGTGGACTACTCTTTCGAACACTTGACAGGTTCATCCTTATAAACTTTTTATAACAACCGTCACACTTGTGGACTATTCCGCTGGATGTTGTACGTGCTATCTGTTCACTTTGTGTTTGTGATTGTTGCATTCATGTGGACAACTCCGCTGGAAGATGCGCGTGTCCTGTTGTGTTGTGTGTTTCTAACTGAGTTGGGACTATTCCCTTTCGACTTGAGACTCACTCTTACCCTCTCCCTCTTAGTGAAAGAACTTAGACAAGAGTTACACTAAGCACTCTCTAGGCACACGAACCTTGCTGTTTGAAGACTAAGGATACCACTTTCATGTGTTGACAAGTAAGAGCTAAGGCATATGTTTAAGATAATTGCAACAATGCCATCATACTGTATGGGACTCCTATAGTAAATGGTGTGAGGTCTAGTTGGGGCTTCATACCGGGGAGATCCCTTGAATGTTGGTGAGTCTAGCACCGTCAACAAGACAACAACATAATTCTTCACAAATTGTCTTTCTACTCCGAATCAAAATTCACAACATATATGAATTTTGAGGGCTTCAATTCTAAAAATTTTGAAATTTTAAAGCTACATTCGTCCCAAAAGAGTAACCCATCTTCATGCGTTCCCCCAAAGTAAAGTAATTTCTTTCTTCTTATCATGCATCAATTGCAAGACTGATATGATTGAATGTTGTTGAGCATATATAGAATGTAATTTTGTTCCTTGTTTTTCAGATTGAATAAAATATGATTTTTCCTTCAAAAAAAATCTCTTATACTTGACATCTAGGATCATATGTGCTTATTTTTTCCCGTATTTATGGTGATAGGCATATTTTTTTTGAAATAGGGCTTCCAAAATTTTAATTTAATTGTCAATCATTATTTGGTGGATGGTATGGATTTCACTTTATGGAATACTCTTGAATATTCTTAAAATGTCATATGATCCTATGTCATATGAATGTGAGTGATGGTTTTTTGGCATATGGTATAGTAAGGGTATTAGCTAATGTTATTGTAAGAAAGTCTATTTAAAGTGGAATGAATCTCAATGGTAAAGGGGAGATTGTAACAAAGTTTGTTTAAAGTAGAATGAATCTCCATGATAAATTGTAAGAAATCTTTTTTAAAGTGGAATGAATCTCCATGGTAAAGGGGAGATTGTAACAAAGTCTGTTTAAAGTAGAATGAATCTCCATGATAAAGGGAAGATATATGGATATCTATTGAAGTATCTCAAGCTAGTTGCCCATCATTTATTCCCCTAAAATTTTTGGCTCGCTATAAATTAAGATTATATCTAACATTATTCCTTTCAATAATCATCTACCTAATCTAAGGCACCAAATCACCATCAATGTTTTTCTATTTTTTAGAATCGAAGCAACATAAGAACCCTATAAAGAAGAAAGAAGGGAAGAAATAAGAAAGAAAAAACCTAATAAGAAGGAAAGTCTAAAATAAATGAATATTTGCATCTTATTAATAATTTTGTTACATATTTTTTAAATGTTTATATACATACAACTTGAGTGGGCCTAATGGTTAAGAGCATGTGTTTTCTCCTAAGAGGTCACAGGTTCAAAACCAGAGGGGGGTAGAGTATGTATGCCTTCGTAGATTTAGCAGTCAAATCGTTGCGCGGAGGTGGGTCCCTTGTCCCACAAACAAGGGGGTCTCATACACCAATTTGGTGTCTGGCTTGGCTGTGACCTTAAAAATGGATATTATTATTATTATTATTATTATTATTATATATTAATTATTTTATATAATTAAATTTATATATTTAATGTATATTTATTATTATTATTATTATTATTATTATTATTATTATAAAATTATAATTGAGGTGATTTTTAAACTATTATTTTTGTGAATATAAATTTATTTATAATTAATAATAATTTAAAATAAAAAATATAATTTAGTTAATTCTTAATTATTATTATTATTAATTTCAAGCCTTTTAAAATTATTTAAAATATATTTTAAAACAAATAAGGTATTTTATATAACTTTTTTAAACCTTTTATTTATATAACTATGTTATTTACTTTATTTCTTGTTTATTTATTATCATTTTATCTCTTATATATCTTTAGCATCATTCGTGCTTATTTTTTCTTCAGTATCTAAAGCAAGCAAGGCAGCGAGCTTCACATTTGTGCTTATTTTTCCCTCGTGCTTCACCCATATTGTTTATAATGAGAAATCACAAATATGTTATGTGTATTGCTTTAATTAATACGCATGCACAGGCTCTCTGGAAGTCAAAAGGGAAACATCATGCTCCACCACTGCAAGTTTTCCAATCCTTTCAGCAAGTTCTAGTGAGATTTCACAGGTGGGAACTCCATGTCAAAAATCATGACAACTCCATCCTGCTTTTCTCAGAGAATTTGATGTATTGCTTTAAATAACAACTCGTCCCAAATTGCTTTTCCGAAGGACAGGATGAGGTGGGCATTAAAAAACTAAGGAATGGTAAAAAAAATTGCATTCTACACTAAGGAATGTTAAGCTACTTAAATTTCCAATAGCAGGAGGTATTTTTCCAGCTAATTCTTTGAAACCCAAGCTTAAGTGGTAGAGTTTTGTAGACAGGTGGCCTATAGAAAACAACAATTGCCCATTGAAGTTATTCTCAGTTAAGTCTACTAGTCGTAGATCAGAGTAGTTACTAAGAGCAGTAAGAATGGGGCATCTCGTGGTGTTGCCGCTAATAAGGTAATTGCCGCCCAAGACAAGCTGCTGGAGATGTGTCAATTTACCCAACTCCATAGACACTATTCTGCTGAGCTGGTTCATTCCTAAGTTAATTATTTGAAACTTGGTACAATTGAAGAGGGATGAGGGAACGTTGCCACTTAGCTGATTAGCAGACAGATAGAGCTCCTTTAACTGGGCGGTCTTCTTGGTACACAACTCCGACGGAATGTGGCCAACTAATTGGTTAAAAGATATACTCCATTTTTGAAGATTGGTGCAGTTGGACAACGAAGACAGAATGCGTCCCGTCAGATGGTTCCCAAATAGCCCAAGAAGTCTGAGCTGGCTTAACATACCAAGTTTGGAAGGAACACTGCCGTGAAGGTTGTTGGTAGACAAATCTAAGTACCGCAAATAGGATATGTTTCCCAAGCAGTTCGGGATGGTTCCCGTCAAATTGTTTTCCCAGAAGTTTATGGAGACTAGGTTGGGGAGAACACATAGTTATGGGGGAATGTTTCCTGTGATATTGTTATACGAGAGAGTCAAGTTCCTCAAACTGCAGCAGCTACCGAGAGTGGGCGGAATGGAACCCTGGAGTTGATTGTCAGACAAGCGAAGCATCTTTAAGCGAGAGAGGGTTCCCAATTGATAAGGAATTTGACCGTGGAAACTATTAGTGTGAAGATCGAGTATTCTAAGAAAGGAGAGATTGGTGAGAAGGGGAGAGATTGTACCTTGTAATCCCATGTGCGAAACATTGAGGGAAACGACTCTCTGCCTACGCCTAGTGCATATGATGCCTGTCCAGTGGTATAATGAAACATTTGGCATCCAAGACGTGGCTAAGGACTGGGAGGGATCATATGTGATTGCAGACTTGAATGCAAACAGAGCGTGTTGCTCGGAAGCATTGGTGAGACGAGGAGGATGGTGAGGGAAATGGGCGATGGGTGTGGAAAAGACAAAAGGAGGATTGAGAAAGCGAATGAAAGAAAGGGTGGCGATGAGAAGTATTATGGTAATCTGCATCTCTTGCGTGACAGAAATAATGGTTTCTGATGAGAAAATGGAGTTTGGTAATGTAGTAGCTATATAGCTGCTGCTGCATTGAGTGAAGAGACTAAAATTAAGAATGGCAAGAATCTTTTCGAGATGTTCCTGTGGGTTAATTTTCCGAAAAGAAAACCACACTTACATAAATTAAGGCCAAAATTTGAAGTTAGACCTTTCCACAAAAGTAAGAAAAGAATATCACATTTCAATAAAGCTTTCTTCTATTTGAAGTTTGAATAAATTGAACGATGATGTTTTACTTTTACCATAAAACGAGGGAAGGAATATGGCATCTACACTCCATAAAATCCACACTCCACCAAAAATGTATCAAGAGATGGTTCAAGAAGAAGTCTGCATGGAATACTAACTTTGATGTGGGTGACTTAGCCTTGAAATGGGATAAGCCCCATGAAGACAAAGAAAAACATACAAAGTTCTAATCCCTATGGATTGGTCCATACATTGTCTAGGAAAAGATTGGCCCACACACGTACTGTCTACAATCATTTGATGAGAGGATTGAAAACCTTCCTGTCAATGACCAAGATTTAAAGCACTACTTTCAGTAAGTCAGGTTCGTGTCGTGCACCATGTACATAGTTTGTTTACTGCTTTTTGTCTTTTCACTTTGCGTTGCTATTTTTTCTTTGCTTTGTTTTGTTTTCTTAATATCATGCTATTTTTTTTTTTGTCAATAAGTTCTACCCTCTATTGAGTTCTGGCTTTTGAATGAGTATGTGGCTAAGATCCAAAGAGTCTTGTGACACTGCAGCACTTGTTCAGCCCTGTGTATGTCTTCTCTTTGCTTGGTTATAACCTTTGGCTGATGAATTCTCGACAAAACATACAAGCCATATGTAAGGGGATCTTTGGTACAACCATGAACCTGTGTCCACACTAGGAAACCCCATTCCTATACTTAGTCTTCTACTCTATGTGTTCAAGCTCATCCAACTAGTAGAAATAAAGAAGGCAAAAATCTAAACGAGAAAACCTAAATCAGAGGTCTTACATGCTTCTATGAAGGAACAGCCTCTTCTGCTCTTAATAATTCAGGATCCCTCTTCCGACCCAAAAACAAATAAGTGCCTATGCACAATCCTGTTTTAAAAAATACAAAGGCGAAAGAAGAGAAAGGCTTCTTGCGCAAAGAGGTGAAGCATGCAACTCCACCAGGGTAGTGACCAGGCTCGCTGGAAGTGAAGCAATACATGTGTTCCTATGTGAATACATCGAGGTATTGTCCATGCCAGCTGGTAGCGGAGCAACACCAGAGATGAAAACTTATACTATGAAAATTTAAAACTCACAAGCCAAACTACCCTTCCCGATTTCGAAAGACTATGATTAGGCTGAAACTTTTTGTGTATTCGACTGAGTTGGAAAAAGGTGAACCATGTTTGTCCATGGGGTAAGTGGGGAAATTGAATTAACCCACACAATGATTCAATACTCCCTGATAGACCAAGGCTCTGTGTTGTCAATGGACCGAAACAGAGAAGATGGTATTCAACCAGTGTGTCGCCAAGTGTTGTAGCGGCTGCAACACCCTCCAAAATTTTGGCCTACATCCAATTTCGGAGCCGTCCTTGGTTTTTCCTTGATGATTGCAAACACTTGGTCTCATCCCATGAGCTCATGTCGAGTCTTTAAACCCTCTTTTCTTGACTGTTCACTGGTCATCTTTTAGCATGTTGGTTTTGTTAGGTTCCTATACCAATAGGTTCCATCTTTCATGATTGACAGTGGAAGGGCTAAATATGTTCATCATCGCAGGCTGCAAAGGTTCCATATTTGGTGTACATACTAGGAAAATTAAAAAATGAAAAGAGGGTATGCCTTAAAAGAATAATCAAAAGGCAATAAAATCAAATGGTCAAAAGAAAAGTGAAAATGAACCCCAAACTGAAGACCAGGAAAGTGGCCAGTCAAAATGCCACTACTATATTTTGGCAGTGTCACACTCTACAAATACTGCTGCTAATCATACTTCATGGATGGCCCAATAGGCTAATCTGGACCATGGCATTTTTAAATTGCTTGTTGCAGAATAGAGAATTTTTCCTGTCCAAACAGCTCAAGTTTGGCAGATGACTAGCTAGGTAGAGAAACGAAGGAGCCCAATTGCTTAATCTGGGTCCTTGAAAGAAATAAGGGTAGATTTAGATAGGAGGGCAGTCAAAAGAAAAAGAGAACAATCAGGTTCTTCTAATTCAAGTGCACCCACTTCAAGTGAAGAAAAAATGTTAGGATTACTAGGTTGGGTAAGTAGTGCAAGGTTGCAGAAATGAAGGGCCATCACCAATTGGCTTATCAAGTACAAGACTTAGTCCATTCAGGTATTGGCATATAGCAAAGAGTTTGAGGACATAACATTGGAACATGTCAAATTTCCCCCCATTTTCCCCCAAACTCATTTACTAACACCCCGAGGACTTGAGATCTGCTCAAGTGTCCTGTCCACTTCAGTCATGACAAGCTACAGTCAAACAATAAAGTTTGTCAAGAGAAAGAAGCCACATTTTTTGTGGAAAAATCTTTAACTCTCATTTCTTCATATTCCCATTCCTAAGTTTTACTTCTTAAACTTAGTCTTACCCCTACAATCACCTCACAAATGTCATATTAACAACTGGTGTATTATTTTAGCTCCCTAAGCATCCCCCTTCCCTAATTCTATAAAGATCTATGTAAAAATCCCAAAAAGTCTATACAAATACCCTCCCCCTAGCACTATAGATATATAGCCCTCTTTTGGGGAATATTAATCCATCAGGGGTTAATATTAACCCTCTATAACCCTAAACTATGGGTTTTTGTTAAAAAGCTATGGCTAAAACTCAAAAATTGAACTCCCCGCCCTCATTAACCCTTCCTACCCCTTTTCCGCTCTAAAGTTTGTGTTTGTAATGTTTTTAAATTAAAACATTATTAAACTTACTCGAAACCTTATTTTAAAACCCACCCCGCGCGCATTATATTTAAAAGACATTAAAATAATCGGCGGGTCCCCCTGTCCTAACGCGCCATCACATCAGATGTGCCACCAGCCGTTAGATCGCCGGCCCCACTAATCCAACGATGGGCGGCTGATTTCGTAGAGAAGATGCCCGACCTTTTGCGTCCGGGGGATTGGCGGTTTTACCGCCGTACACCCGCCACGCGTCGGCCTCCCGCAGTGTTCAGAGCCCCCCCCCCTCATACCACTTACCACCTATGGGGTCTCCGGGGAAACCACTTACCACCCATCCCCTCGCACTGACATCACACCCCCGTCAGCGTGATGTCACCTCACCTCTCTGCCACTGCTACTCCACGTCACCTCCACGTCGGCCATCCACCCGCCTGCCCTGCCACCGTGTCACTGCCACCTGGCCACCCATGTCAGCTGCCACATCACCCTGCCGTACCCGGACCCACTGATGATGTCATGCTGACGCCATCACCAAAAAGGCGCCAACGGGCCAAAAGTGCATAAAAAGTCGGGAAATGACCGTTGTTTGCCATTTTTACTCGTCGTTTCCAGAGCAGTCTGCATGCAAAAGACATCGTTTACTGCCGAAATCGAGAACTCATCCACCAAATTTGTTGTCGCCCTCAAAGTTGACCCAAATACCTGCAATTGATCCAGCTTGACGCCTCCTGCACCGAGAAATCCAGGTATTTGCCGCAGGAGACCCACTTTACCCGTATTTCTCCCATTTTTTCTCCTAAATTCCTGTAAAAAACTCTGCATAAGCTCCTCACAGATAAATTGTCCACTAAAACCACCCAAAGACTCGGTAAAATCCCTACACCACAAGGCTCTGCAAGAAACCCGTGCCCTTCTGCAAAATTCACCATAAAAACTAATTGAAGAAGCCGAGCTACCGGCTAAAAGCCCATAAAACTGCACACTCATCCCTGTTTTCAAAGTTCCCCTTGAAAAACCAGCTAATTAGCTTGAGACACTTTGGTTTCTTCTAACAGAGTGCCCCACAGTTCATCAAACTTGAAAAGAGTTTCCTCATACTCTTAGAGCTGCTCACTTTCAAACACAATTCAGTGGGCATTCCTCAGCCTTTACACAAATCCTAAGCTCAAGTAAATATTCAGTTAAATCAATCATGGCCACTCCATCTGCTCTTGATGTTGCTCCTGTCAATCCACCCAGTAAGGAGCTGGAAGCTATGCAACTCGTAGACAGTAATTTCCTCATTGCAGATTTTGTGGCAGAGAGGAACCACTTACAGACCTTCTGCCAGCTGAGGAACAGTCACTTGGACAACAGTGACATGTATGGCATCTGGGAGTCTAACCTGTCTACCTACTTCTTACCATCTGTAAATGTCTTTCCTGAAGTCATTCACCTCTGTGCAGAAAATTATGACCAGAAACTCAGAGCTGTTAAGTCTCCATCCGGGAGCATCCTCTTTTACATAACACCAGACTTCATCAATCAGATGCTGAATTACAAACAAACCCAACTGCTATACCCTTTTTCTATAAAGTATTTGCTGGATGAGGGCTCCAAGCTCTCTAGCATGGACATTGCTGCAGTGGCCAAAACTTTCATGAAAGCAGACTGCCAACCTTCCGGGCCACCTCCTTTTTCATATACAAATTTCAATGAGGTAGGCAAGCTGTTGGTGGACATGCTAAACTCTGTGCTGGGGTTCTCCACAAATGAGCATGTTGATGAAATTGTGCTGGTCATGCTGTGTGCATATAGCCTTGGGAGGCCTCCTGCTATAAAATACAATTATGCCAAGTTTATTGCCAACAAGATACATGACCAACTGTTGAGGATGGACAAGGAAGCAATATTTAAATATTCATCATACATCTATCACCTCTTCTTGTGCTATCAAACAGATTGCTTCCAGTGCCCCATCAAGAAGCTGGATTCACAGGGTGAGAGGAGATCTGTCATCTTCTGGTCTTCAGTTTTTCATCAAGTCCAGAGCTCTCCCTACTCCTACTGTGAATTTATTGACCAGTTTGTTTATCCAGTTACATGCCTCCTGAAGAGGTCTCCTCCTGCCAGATTGTCCAAAGATATGCAGAAAATCTTATAGCTGTCTAGGAACTACAAAATAGGTGATTGGTGTTTATACCAAAATCACACAGTCATCAGGATCTATGGCTGTGAGCTCTGTCCTTACAAGCTCCCAAGGTATGTTCCTATGAGGTTGTTTGCCTTGGAATACTATAGGCAACTCATCAATTCTGACCTTACACACTTCCATAGTGCCAAGAAGAAAGCCAATCTAAAATTCAGAGACCACCTAGGCCGATTCATCATGAACAAGAAAGATGGTTGGCAAGAAGCTGATCAAATATTGGGGCAACAACTTAAACTCAAAAGGAGCTTCTGGTGGGTCCCTTATGACCCTGAAGGCTTTATCAATGCTAGGAGAGTCAAGTATAGGCTGCTAGCCTATAAACATTGTCCATATCCACAAATAGAACACTTTTCCAACCAAGATGAATGGGTGCCTGATACAATAGTAGAGAAATTTACTCAGGAAGAGAAAATGGAGCAGACTGTGAAAGATTTAGAGAAAACTCTTGACTTGGATTCTTGTCAACAGGTCATATTCAAGCAACCAGTCCAAGTAGGAGAAGGCACATCCACTGCTGCAGCTGCACAGACTACCCAGCAAGCATCTACAACCACCACTATAGAAAAAGGCAAAGAAATAATGGATGAAAAACAAGAGACAGAGGCAGGGCAGCCCAGCACCTCAAAGGATCAAAGTCATGGGCAAGCCCCTTTACAACAAACTGGATCACCCCAAATCCCAGTTTTGCAAACACCTCTCAATGAAGAAAGAGGAAAAAAGCGAGATAGAGAGGAGGTCACACCTCCAAGTGGGTCAACACAGCAACCAGAGGCCAAGAGGCCAAGAATTGACCCTGAAAGAGAGCAAGAAGACATCAGTGAGGAAAGAGCAGAAAGCCAAAACAGAGAAAGACAATCCAGCCAGCAAACTGCCACTAGTTCATTTCAGCTGGAACAGGCCATGCAGCAAGGCACAGAGGTATCCTCCTCAAGGCAGCAAGGCAAGCAACCAACTGGTATCAAAGGGGGTTTCATGGAGATCAAAGCACAAAATGAATTGTTGAGAGTACAACTCTATGATAAATTCTTAAAGGCAACCCCCTCCAAAAAACAAAGATTGATGGCAGCATACGACATCAAGGAGGACAAAATGATTTTTACTCATTTAAAGCCTAAAGTTCCACATCCCAAAACCTCTTCAGATTACCTAAGAACAAACTTGGAGGTCTTTCCTAAAGACATACATCCAATGGATCAAATAGAGCTGCACAAGAAAACAGGGGAAATGGTCTATGCTACGCTTGCAGACAAGGCCATGCTAGCCCATAAGTTGAAAGAATCGCTGAAGAATACAAATACACAGTTGGATTTATAAAGAATGTCTTCCCAGGCTAAGGACAACAAAATTAAAACGTTGGAAGACATTATCATTAATCTAGTACATGATCCAAAAGATCCAAAGGGTGTTAGGGCCCTTATGAAAAAGA
Organism: Pinus taeda; assembly: GCA_000404065.3. Lineage (NCBI taxonomy): Eukaryota > Viridiplantae > Streptophyta > Pinopsida > Pinales > Pinaceae > Pinus > Pinus taeda. Next base: position 60,208 of record APFE030960505.1, read on the forward strand.
AGGAGGATGATATTGCTGCACTCAGGAAACAGGCAAAATTGCCTCCAACCATTCACCTTGACACTACAGAACTTGCACAGGAGAAACAGCTTGATGACACCATGGATTTACTTATGAAGATGAATCAAAGAATACTAGAGATGGAAGGAGAATTAGAGAAAGCATGGCAAGGAAGACAGGGAGAATCAACCTCCCATCCACCTCAAACTTCTACAACTCTTGGCCCTACCCCTCCTTCACAAGCAGCAGCATCCCCTCCTGCCATTCCAGCACCAACCACAGCCACATCAGCAACAGAGGCAATAGAAGCAACAGCAGCAGCAGAATCTAACATGAGTATGGAGGACTTGATGAAAGTTGTCAAGGAGCTTGAAACTCAAGTGACAGAAATAAATGAAGCCAAGGACAGACTAGCCAAGCTAGAGGCCAGCTATGACAAGTCCAAGATGACTGTGGCAGAAAAGCAGAGAGATATAAAGGCCTTGGAGGCCAAAGTAAAAGCTTTGGAAAAAGAGTTGCTTCTAGGCAAGACCTTGGCAGAAATCAAGAAGATAATCTGGGCCAAAATTGGCCAATCAATCCATGACCAATGGAGGTCAATCCAGTCAATACATGAGCAAGTCGAACTGATAAGCATGGCTCGTGTTTAAATACAAAGGGCTAGAACAGCACTAGGAATCATGCTTGAGTAGGCCAATAAGATGATACATTTCCTCAATAATCACACTAGGGAGGAATTGGCAGCACTAGAAATAAACAACAGAACAGACACCATCTTGACAGTTAAGAAAGTGCTAACTTTGAGGAATTTCACTCAAACACTAGAAAGCAAATGTTGGGAAATGAAGGCAGAAATTGATGAATTCAGGGCAAAGATGACAATGTTAGAGGATAAAGGACTGCCAAGCCTAGTGACTGGCACAGGACACCTGCTGTCATATGATCAGTATATCACAAGGATCAACAATTATGTTGAGAGTCAAATAACAGCATCCAGCAGCTCCACAGAAGAAGCAGGGCCTCCCTCTGGGTAGTCTCTGTATGAAAAATTAGAAAATATATTTTTTATTGAGCATGAGATAAATCATCTGTTTGAAGTGCCTCCAAACTTCTACAGATATACAGAAGCAGATGAAACACTGGTAAAAATAAGGAGACATCAGCTGCCTCCAGCTAATTGGTGGCAGGCAGTGCTGGAAATTCTACCCAGGTGATCCCATCATATTATTCCTTTTTTGTCAAAATTCAGATCTCAGTCACAGTACAGGTTAGCAGACAAATCAACACGTAGATATCATAGGAAGAGCCCGCACAGTGACTCACCAAAGCACTCAGACAACAGGCTCAACTAACGCAAAATTAAAGGCACAGCTACAGCCAACTTTCCTGAGCCAAAAAGTCAAAAGTTGTCTGACAGAAAGATAACTGCCATCTCAACATTAAATGTTGTAGTTATTTCTTTCATTTACTTTTTGTAAGAGAGTTGGTGGTGCAATTTATTGCATAATAACTCACTATTGAAATATTTTGTATCCTATTTTTGTATATATATCCCCTCAAAGAACGTATTGAGGGTCGGTTGTAGTGAAACTCTTTCAGAAGAGCTCTATTGTATAATTGAGACATTTTGCTAATACAAATTGCTGGTGGAGTTCCTGGTTCCTATACTGTCTGAAGGTGGAAATGAATGGCTCTGTTGTGTTGCAGAATTCCTGTGTCATTTGCTTGAACAATAAGTTATTCTGAACTGTGTACTTGTTTTTCTGTGTATGCCATAATTCATATATTTTCATGATCATAGTAAATAGAGAAAAAGAATAGCTTAGGATTTGTTTGAACACACCCTATCCTCAATCTCTATTTCTAAATATGTTTTCTTCTGGATTAGCCATGGATATGAATTCTTAATTTCTCATGTGTAAACTAATTCTATCATTGAGAATATTTTTTAAGAATTCTTAACTGCTCTTAAGCAATACTTTCTTTTTCCCCTTGTTAGCATAGTGAAAGATTCTCAATTTCCTTTCACTCACTAATTCCATAACTTCATCACAAAATCTAAAAAAATTGTTCCAGAGATGTCTATCTGGCTTTGCAGCAATACTCTGTCTTCATAAACATACTTCAGAAGCACACTACCTGGACTCCATTGCCCAATGGCCCAAACTGTTCAGTAAATTATACCTCAGCTCTGTTTGAATTCACCAACCAACCAAACTCAAACAAAACACCACACCATAACTAGCCTAAAATCATCCACCAACAAAGCTAAATCATAAAGAGAGAGCCCTCTCTGGTTACAGGTAGGCTAGGACCTGTAACTAAAAGATTGGTTAGTGGTTACCTCGGCCGTATTCCCTTTAGGAAGCAGGGAACAACCTGAGTGATAACATCAATGGCGACTCCACTAGGGAACTATTTCAAATTACCAATTGCAAGGAAATAAGCTTCCCGTTTAAATCTTCTCATAGAACACCAAGGAAACAAAACTCAGAAGCTGGCTCCAAAGAAGAAATCTCGTTACACTAGGTCCAACCCTAACCCTAATCCCCCAACTGTCTTTGAAAACCCCAATTTAATCCCCAAGATCTTGAAGAAACAAGAGCAGCTAGGAGAGCTCTCAGACTCAGATACAGAACCAATTCAGCAGAGCTATATTCCTACTCCTGTCAAAGCATTAGTTCACCCTCACATAACCCCTACTTATCCTAGTTCCTCATCCACTTCCCAAGGTACTTTCCCCACTCCTCCATCCCCAACACATCTTACTCCTATTATCCATGTTGTTCCAGCTGTTCTACTCCTTCTTGTTGTCCCTTTTATCCCTGCAAATATGGCTAGATATGCTCCTTTACACCTACCTGCAAATCCAGGGGCAATGCCCCAAGACTATCAAAGTAAAATCATTTACTTTGATGGTACTGGCACTTATACAGCCCAGCAACACACCAAGAGAATGCAGGACTATTTTGAGAACTATGATATAGATGATGAAGATGTAAGAATGAAAATTTTTGTGCAAAGTTTGACAGGGGATGTAAGGAACTGGTTTAGGTCTCTAGCTGCAAATTCTATACTCAATCCTGATGCCTTATACCTAAGTTTTTTAAACAGATGGGAAAAGAAGAAAGACCCTCTACACATACTAACAGATTATGATAACTTGAAAAGGGGTCCACAAGAAACAGTTCAAGATTACTGTGCTAGGTTCAACAATGTATACAATGCCATTCCTCAGAACCTAAGACCTCCACCGGCTCTGGCCTTGATCAAATTCCCAGATGGATTTGATTCAGATATGGCATATCAATTAAGAGAAAGAGCACCTCCAAGTCTTGCAGACATGCAAAATATAGCTGTAAGTGTGGAGGCAAACCTGATTGCCAAGAGAACGAGAGGAAAAAATGAGAGAAGAACAACAATTAAAGAGGAACCTTCAACCTTTGACCAAAAGCTAGATGCAATCATGAAGGGTATGGAGAGGTTGGGGGATAGAGTTGAGACCATGGAGAGAAAGTCCTCTTGGGAAGGGAAAACAAGAAACACTACTAGGAATCCCAACTTTAGAAAAAACCAAAACCCAAATGCTGGGAGGACTAGTCCTGATCAGAATTTCAGACCTCCATTTCAAGAAAACTATGCAGAGGCCTCAACCACTAGCGAACAAATAGAAGATCCCCACATCAATCTAATGGGTTTGGACAGTGAACAACAAGTATTCTTAACACAAGATGATCAACAAGCCCAAGAATACAAGCAATTCCAAGCAAAATCTGGTGAGTCATTTGATTTCAGAGAAGGGTATGACACAACTGTCTATGAAGTACACAAACAATACAAGTTAAGAAGTAGAACCTTAGATGTACCTGAGAATACAAAACAAACAAACACCAAACTTCCCAAAAAATCTAGTGATAAAGCCATTTGAACAGAGTCCTCAGATAAAAAACTCCAAAGGGAGGTCACAGTGGAAGATGTATCTGATGTACAGCCTCCAGTAAAACCTACATCTACACCATTTCTTCCAACAGAGATCTTGGGCAGACCTCTAGAAAACACACCCAATCCAAGCATACCCAAAAATAGTGTACCTGACTAGGACAAGGTCACCCAAAATTCAGCAGAGAAGGAAAAACTTGCTGCTCACAATATAATAGTTCAGATGGAAAATCCTTTCAATCTTGAGACAGAAATTGGTAAATTGAAAATAACAATTCCTCTTTCGGAACTAGCCAAACATGAGGTCTTCAGACAACAAATCAATAGATCATTAAAAGTACCAAAAAATAAGGATGCAGTAATATTCTGGATGATCAACCAGAGCTGATTTTTGGCTCAGAAGTCAATGGAAAATCAGTGGATGGAGGTACCCCTCCATTTTATGTGAGCCTAAACATCCATGACAAGGTGCTACACAATGCGATGTTTGATTCGGGGGCCTCTCAAAACCTAATGCCCAAATCAGTAATGGAAAAACTTAACCTAGACATCACCAGACCCTATAAAGATTTGTTTTCATTTGATTCCAGTCAGGTGAGATGTTTAGGCCTGATCAAAGACCTTTGTGTATCCCTAGTCCAATATCCAGCCAAAACAATTTTAATGGATGTGGTAGTAGCTGACATTCCACCTAAATATGGTATGCTCTTATCAAGATCATGGGGCATCGAACTCCAAGGATCTATGCAACTAGACATGTCATATGCCACAATTTCAGTCTTTGGCCAGCAAAAGAGACTGTACTGAGAAACACTGATGAAATATGTGGTCAGCAGTCAGGAGAAGCCCCAAAACTTCCCAATCTACTCCATTCATTCAGACATGGACTCATTCATACTGTACAATGCTGATATGTGTCCCAAAACTGAGGTCAAGCTCCTAAAGAGAACAGAAACCAGGCACATGAATGAACAGTCCACAACTCTAGATCAAAGGACCACTGATGTGATCAAACCAACATAGTCTGCTGATATATCACAAGAATCACCAAAACTAGACCAGCTCACTGAACAAATCTGTAAATCCATTGAAACAAACATTGATCAAGAGATCTTGTGGTGTTTAGAATTTGATGGGTCAGTAAACAAGCTAGGAGCAGGAGCAGGGGTCTGGATACACAATACTCAAAATGACCATGCTCTAGGTCATGCACATAGGCTTAACTTCATATGTACAAATAACATGGCTGAGTATGAAGCCCTTTTTCTAGGTCTCAAACTGATTAAGAATCTAGGAGAGACCAAAGTTTCCATATTGGGTGATTCAGACCTAATTATACAACAGATGAAGGGAACTTTTGTCACAAATGATCCCAGGTTAAGGTCTTATAGGATAGCAGTGACAGACTTGCTCAACAGCTTCTTGGAATATCAACTCACCAAAATACCTAGGAGCCACAACTTGCATGCTCATAGTTTGGAAACTTTTGCAAGCACCTGTAAACTTCCTTTTGGGCCTAACCACCAGTTCACTGCTGAGATTAAACACAGGCCTTCTGTCCCAGACAATGTAGATAATTGGCAAGTATTTGAGAATGATACTCAGATAAACAATTTTTTTACCATGAAGGAGGAATTCTCAAACTTAAACATAGGCACAAGCATTAGGGATGATCAGCACCAAATTGATGAAATGAACACAAGTATATCAGCTGAAACAACAGATCTGATATTACATCCTACAACCTTTGACTCTGCCAATTTACAGAAGCTAAAACTAGCAGATCTTGATGAAATTATTGAAGAAGAAACTGAAGTAATTCAACTAAAGGATAATTTCTCGCCCACAGGGCTTACTCCTTTAGAAGACATTTTTGATTCAAATGACTTCCCTAAGAAACCAAAGATGCAACCCATCAATGCAGAAATTGAGGAGTGTAATATTGGGACCACTGAAAATCCCAAAATGGTCAAGCTTTCTAGAACCTTACCTCCTAATAAGAAATCAGAATATATTAAACTGTTCAAAGAGTTTCAAGATGTGTTTGCCTGGAGTTATGAGGACCTTAAATCCTATGATACTACAGTTATCCAGCACACAATACCCCTGAAAGAAAACCAGAAACCCTTTAAATAGAAATTGAGAAGAGTGAATCCAGTCCTTCTTCCCCTAATTGAAAAGGAAGTAAAACGAATGTATGAAGCTGGGACTATTGCACCTATAACATTTTTTGAATGGATTTCTAACCTTGTACCTACAAGAAAGAAAACTGGGGAGATAAGACTTTGTATTGATCTGAGAAATTTGAACAAAGTCTCTCTCAAAGACCACTACCCCTTGCCAAAAATGGATCACATCTTACAAAGGGTAGTGGGAGCTTCAAGGATCTCACTACTGGATGGCTTCTCAGGATT